>PVKS010004768.1:42891-90585 GCA_004027875.1 Aplodontia rufa
TTTTTTTTTTTTTTTTTTTTTTTTTTTTTTTTTTTTTTTTTTTTTTTTTTTTTTTTTTTTTTTTTTTTTTTTTTTTTTTGGCTTACATAGGCACCATAGGATTTTTTTTCAATTTTTTTTCCTAGCTCTGTGAAGAATGTCATTGGTATACTGGTAGGGTAATGCATTAAATTTGCAAATCACTTTGGGTAGTATAGTATAGATATTTTCACAAAATACTTCCAATCCATGCCCATGGAAAAGAATTCATTTTTTTAGTATACCTTTTAGAGTTTTTTTAATCAATGTTATTTTTATTATAGAGGTTTCTTACTTCCTTGCTTTACACTTATTCATATTTTATTTTATTTTTTTGAAGCTGTTGAAAATGGGAGTATTTTCATGGTTGCTTTCTCAAGAAATTTGTTATTGATACATAAAAAAATTACTGATTTTTGTATGTTGATTTTGTGTACTACATTTTACTGAATTTATCAGTTTAAATTGGCTTTTGGTGGGTTATTTAGGATTTTTTTATATAATCATCTGCAAATGGGATAATTTCTCATATTTTTTTAAAAAGGTATTTTCTTTATTTTGATGTTTTCATGAGATTATTGCATTTAAAATTTTATTGGAAGGTTAAAGATTAGATTGGTTGGTAGGTGGAAAACAGACAAATTATTTCCATAGATATTTACCTTTACCTTTCACTGAGCAAATGTAGAAGAATCCCTGGCAGAGCTTCTTTCTTTTGGGGAAGAACTAATGTTAAACTAAGTAAACAACATAATTTTCTTGTGGATAATAGATGGTAAGCAACAAAATAGAAGAACAGTACAAAATCTTGAAGACTATGAATGAATTGGGAATTAAATTTTAAATAGGAGGTTCGGAATAGGCCTCATAGAATACTAAATTTTAAATAGGAGGTTTGGAATAGGCCTCATAGAATACATGGCATTTCAGCAAGGATTTGCTTTAGATGGTGGGATTAGCAGTATATGTATGAGGGGAAGGTTGTTTTAGGTAGAAAGAGCCCACTGGAGTCCATTCCTCTTCCAAGGGCTGAGAAAATAGGTGAAGATGGGTGACACACAGAAGGAATTCTGAGGTAGAACACTTTAATACTCAAGTTTGTATTTGAAATAGCAATTGAATATATTATTTGAGAATAGGTTGAAAATATGTGGACTTGATAAAACATGGAAGTCATTGTGGAAAAGGGAAAGAGAGACAATTAGGGATAAGTGAGATTAACACCCAATAGGGTTGAGCTGAGGCAAGAATGCTTATTAGTTTTCAAAAATCACTGCGTACATTGTGACAATTTTCTTGAAGTTGCTCTTTGTGAAGTTGTGACTAAGAAAGGGTTTCATTTGCTCATGATTCATATGTCAGCCTTTTGTAGCCTACATTTTAGTACCTCAAATATCACTGCACTAGTTATTAGTCTTACATGAGAGGTAATTTAGACCTTGATAGTATATTCTATGTGATGTCAAAATATTAGTAACCATCAGAGCCATAACTAGAATATAGTATTAGCAGGAAAAAAAAGCAAAAAATATACACATTCAGGTTGATTTTAGGTCATTTTTTTATACTTGATAAGGTAAAAATATCTGAGGGTCATGTTGATAAGAGAACAGTTGAGAAAAGCAGTAAGGCATAGAGGCAGGTATACCAGTAAGTGCAGTACCTGGAGTGGGGCACAGGAAGGTAGAAAATCATCATGAAAAGAATAACAAAGAAAGTCATTTCACACAACAAAAGATTACCATTTTTTTAAAAAATCAGGTTAGGGTTTCAAATTTTATAATGATGAAAAACAATGTATATTTTGTACAATGAAATAAATATTTAAAACATTTTAGTCAGTTATTATTTGTTTTTGTATTGTAACGTGAATGGAATGGTTGTTTTGAAGTGTTTTTATGTGTAATTCCTCCTCTTATACTCATAATATTTTCTCAGCAAGATATAACATTACAATGAAAATTTGAGAAGCATCTATTTGTGGATTGTTTTTAAGGCTTACATTACACTTGCAGATGGAAATGCTTTCAAAATTATTTATGTCAAACATTATCTCTATGCTGCTTTCTCAGGCACTGCTCTATTGTAAATGCCATTATGGATATCTTGCAGTGGTTATAAAGTACTTTGACTGGCATTTTAAAAGTAATGTCCAATATAAGTGATACTATTGGATAGACTTTAATATTATGGGAGTTTAGAATTTTCCAGTGGGAGTGTGCTAATACTCTCATCATTTACTTTTCTGTTGAAAGCAATTTTGATTGTGGTCGCAAATCAGATGCCATTTGGTTCACAGTATTAATGACTCACCCTTGAATTTTTATTTCATTTTCGATAACTATACATACTGTTTGTGATATAGTACTGTTTCAGTTTTCAAGGATACATTTTAAATTTTTATGTTGTTACAGCAGTGGTATATCCCATAGAGATGCTTTAAAACTAAGACACAGTAAGGTTGGTAATTGCATGTTAAATTTATTTACAAAGAAATTGAAGAGCTGACCCAAGGTCTTAGGTTAAAAGAGACCGTGAATATATTGTACAACATCATTTCTTATTTCTTTTGGGTTTGATTATTCTCTGTTGTTTGTAATGAAATAGATTAATGGTGCCAATCTATTACTGATTAAATGGACTTGGCTTGGCCCATTAACAGAAAAGTCACAGGAGCAGTTGGCTTCAGATCAAAAGATTAAAAATAAAAATGAAAGACTGTTGAGAGAGAAGAACAATTAGACAATGATATAGCAGAAGGCTTATTTAAATTCCAATGATTAAATCCAGGGATCAACTTAGGATGTTTCTAGGTGTTGATAAATTGGCATGCAAAAGTAAATACTGTTAAATTATGACAATACCTCATGTGTATATTTTTTCTATTATGCAAATATTATTTACTACCTACTGTGACAGGCACAATATTGGCTGTTATATGTTGAGTTGAGACTCTCCCAAAATGTAAAGTCCTGACCCATGGTACCTGTGAATGGGACTTTAGAAATAGATCCGACCCAGTGAAGATGTGATCATTACGATGGTGTTCTTATATGAAGTGAGAAATTTGGACATAGACATGCACAGTGAAGAAAAAATTGGGGGGTAAAACTAGAGCAGAAAAGGAAAAATGCCATGTGATATCAGGAGCAGGGTAGGGAGCAATACACCTGCAAGCCAAGGAATGCCAGGTACTGACAGACAATGGAAGACAGGAAGAGGCAAAGGATGATTTTACCTTTGACAAAGCATGACACTGCCTTGATTTTGGACTTCCAGATTCCAGAAAAGAGAGAGAAAAGATTTATCTTATTTTAAGTCATTCACTTTATAGTACTTTGTAAAGGCAGCTCTAGGAAACCAATATAGTTACTATGAATTCTGATAAGCTCAGAAAAAAGCTAAATGATTAGGTCAATTTATGATGTAAAGTGAAGCAACATCTCATTCAATTTCAATCATACATTTTTTTATTCCATTATTTTCTATGGACATGAAACTTTACTGACCACTTATGATAATTAAGGAACTTAGATTATGTAATTACATTTAGGAAACTTAAAATATTTGGAAGAATAAGACAAACCCAAAACATTTCTAGGATTTTGAAAATTCTTTTAATTCCTGACAATAGTACAGATGCAATGTCACACTACATTCTAGTGAGGAAGAGATTATTTTTGACTGGAAGGGATTTTTGGAAGAATCACCATTTGGAGTGAATCTAGAAATACAAATTGGTGATAAGAATTTTAAGAGGCAACCACATGGACAGAATCACTAAGGCTAAAGGGACATGTGAATATGGTGTTAAATACCCATGTTCTTGAGTTAATTCTCTGGCAGTAGCAAGTACACTGGGAAATATTCTGACATGAAACCATGTTCTTCCAGTCTTTCTCCAGGGGGTCATACAAGAAGGCAGCAGGTAGGTTTTTCCCATTAGCTATCTTCTCAGAGCAGAGATGATAAAAAAATAAAAACGAAACAAAAGAACAAGGTGTGATAGTCAGATTTCCAAAATACCCAACTCGGACAACTTGGAGGAAAAGTTGTATTTTGGCTCAATTTCAGAGGTTTAATCCAGGTTTGGATGACTCCATTGCTCTGGGTCCAAGGTGAATCATTTCATGGCAGAAGGGTGTGTTGGAGGAGGGATTTTCCATTCATGGCAGCCATGTAGCAAAGAGAGAAAGGGGAGAGCACCTCAAGGTAGAAGCACCCTTCTTGGGCACACCCCCAGTGACCCACCTGCCCCACCTATCTCCAGTTACCACCCAGTGAGTCTATTTGAACTGGGATGGACTGATTAGGTTATAGCTGTCACAATGCAATCATTTTACCTCTGAATATTTCTGGAGTAGCGCAGGAGGTTTTGGGGCTACCTGATGAGCAAAGCACAACATAAGAAGTTCAGTTCTTTGTTTCTGAAAGTCTCTTAACCTGTGGTAGAGACAATGGTTTGAAAAGACAGACTTTCAATTGAAAGAATCATGCTGAGAACTGTTTTACTTACTTTTATTCAATAACTTGAGCTTCCTTTTAAATACCAAGACCCAGAGCCTATTGAAATTTGTGTTTAGAATTAATATTCTAAAAAGGAAAAGTAAGGTTTAGATTGATTAATGTATGGGAAGAAAAAATACAAAGAAATGAGAGTAGACCTTGGTTTCTACAAGGATAATAAGGGAAGCCCTAGTCAAACAGAAGACCCTGAGTAGCCTGAATAAATTTCTGATCAAAGGAAAGGACCTTTGTCTAGATATGACAAGGTAAAGACTAATTGTTTGGCTTTCCATGGTGTAAGGTAGTATATGATGGCATTATGGGAAAACTCACTGTCCAAATGGCAGTTAAGATCAGAGGAGTAGTGAGAATATTCTCAGTCAAATCAACATCAGGGCAGTCTTACTGTCATGAACTCCCAGAGTAGTATGGGAAAATAACCAAGATTCCTGAGTATCCAACCCTGCCAAAGGATTCAGAATTGATGAGTGGACCGAGCCACCAAAAGAAAACTTATGATTAGAAATAAGGAGATGCAGATTGTGTGGTTCTGGCAATTAAAGCCTGGCATAGAGCCATGAACTTGGTCAGTGAAGACAATCAGAGCAGTGTGAACCAAAAGGACACGTGCTACATTTCAGCACAGACCAAGGAAGTAAAAAAAAAAATGGTACAAGGACTAGATATGCTTATAATGCTAAGGTAACATATAATGCCATTATCCATGCTAGGATATAGATGACTCAGAGGTAGGAAGTAGAACCACACTTCTTTATATGTACACTTATGAGTTATCATGGTGATGGTGGTGAGCGGAGGAAGTAGAATTCTGAGACTTGCTTTTAAAAGAGAAGCAATTACTGCAAATTAGTAGTGTTCAGCATTTTTGAAATATGTGAACTTTAAATCTCAAGAATTATAATTTGTTATAGAAAAATTATATTTTATATGTCTGATTTTGTGAATTGTTTTAATAATCTACTTGATATATACTATGAAAGTGACTGGCATGGAGGGTGCCGTAAATAACTTGCTCAAAACCCTGTATTTAAGCCATGAGATACTATTAGTGAGGAGTCACATCTAAGAAATACTCTCTAGTTAGTTTTATACTTCTATAACAGAATACCAGAGACTAAATATTTATAATAAACAGAAATTTATTTTTCATCATTCTGGAGACTAGAATCCAAGATCAGGAGGCCAACAACATCTCAAAAGAGGAGTGAAATTGCCTTTATATGAATGACATCAATCCCAATTCTTAAAGGTCCAAACTCCTACAATTATTGCAATGATAATTAAATTTCAACCTTAATTTTTGACAGAACATTCTAACCACAGACAACACCAACTTTGAATCAGATACAAATGCCAAAATAAATTTATATTAGTCTCATAATCTTCAGGCAACTTTATGCTTATTGGTCAGATGAAGAAACTAAAATTCACTAATGTATAATAATTTGTCTAATACAATGTATTCAGAGCTGGGGTCAGAACTTATATTAATCTGAGACCTGAATCCACCATATCAAAGTCTATTCTGAAACAGGCATGTTCTGTATTGCCTATTATGATTTGTATATGAGGTGTACACCAAAAGCTCATTCATGAGATAATGCCGGAATATCCAGGGCTGAAATAAGATTATGAGAACTGTAACCTAATCAGTGGATTAAGCCATTTGATAGATTGATAGATTGATAACTTGAATTGATTAATGATTAGCAATTGTAGGTAGGTAGATCATGGAGAATGCAGGTCACTGGGCTCATGCCTTTGGGGATTATTGTAGGATAGTATGAGAGATGAAATAGGAACAAGTTCACTGAAAGTTTAACATGTGATGTTTAATTTATGATCTTGGGACAAAATTGCATAGGGATTCCTGAGATATCACACCATAACAGGAAAGCCTATGGCCTTAGTCCCCTTGAAGATGATGATGCTACACAACTTAGAAGTTCATGGTCTGGTAAAGGCTGCAGAATCTTAGAAGCAGAGATGCAGGACATCTGGAGTAAAAAGATAATGGTGTTGCATAAACTGTGTATCATAAACAAAGTACTTGTTGCAAATGTTTTAAGATTCATTTTTGCTTGCTAAACTAAACTATCACAGCTGAATTGTAAACTATCATAAGAAATAAAAAGCTGCACAGAGTGTCACTGGCACTCTTGTGCAGTCTTGCCTTGAGTCCTGTAGTTTCCCACCTCAGTTCTTCAGCATTATCCAAGAGGTGATCTCCAGCACTTCTCAATTATATTATCCCTGGCTTTTTACACACAGATCTCTCTGTTTCTTGGCTGTCATGAACTGAGCAACTTTCTTCCGCCACATACTTCTGCCGTGATGTCCAGCCTTACCTCTGGCCAAGAGATATGGAGACAGCTGACCATGGACTGCTCTTCTGAAATTGTGAGCCAAATAATTTTTTCTTCCTTTAAGTTGTTCTTGTATTTTTGTCACAGTGATGAAAAGCTGCTTAAAACAAAAATTGATGCCAGAAGCGTGGTCATTACTGAGACTAATTTGCTACGTGGTTCAGAAGCACTTACAGCTGCTTGTGGAAGGTGTTTGGAAGAGACTGGAAATGCTGGCTGGAGCAGCTTTAGAATGTTGTAAGCAGAGTTTTAATGGGTGTTTCTTATTGGAGCATAGAAGACCAGAACGGTGGTAAAATGGCAGACAGTAAAGAATGTTCATGTGAGGTTTCAGGGGGAAAGAGGGACTTTATTGAAACTGAATACAGGCCATTAATGTTGTGTTCCGTCAATGAAGAAGCCTACATTTTTCCATGTCTCAAGACTTTCTGTGAGAATAAAATTTAAAGGTAATGGAATAATTAATTTTGCAGGGAAATTTGAAGGCAGCACAATATTCAGTGGTGGTGGCATGGATATTGCTGGTAACTTCTAGTCAAGTTTACTGTAATAGTCATAAGCAGAAAGGAGGATAGAAAGGTTTCCTGGAATTTGTCCAAAACACTGCATGCAAAACTGGGTCAAGGAAGGTATGGGTATTTAAGAAAGTATAGCCACTAAAGAGATGCTAAGTTCTTTATATAGAGAAAATAGGATAGACAGCTTGAGAGCATCTCAGGAATTGTCAAGACCCTACCTTTTTGAAACTTAAGAGTATAGAAGCAAAAAATGATTTGAGAAGAGACCTTGGGGGCACTCTTCTTTGCACAGTGGGGATGTGGGAAAGTTTTTTAACAAAGCTTACCTGTCAAAGGCTGCTGCAGCCAAGGTTCCAGGAGGCCTGGCTACTGCTCAAGATGGTGGCAGACATTATTGTCCACATGGTGCTGATTCCATAGGAATGTAGGATGCTGGAGTTCAGGAATCATGGAAGCATCCATATGATATTAAAGGAGGGTCTGGGAGACCAGGCAAAATGGAGCAGGGTCAGAATCCCTGCAGGCAGCCTTTGACAGGATGCTATGTGAAGATGTGAGAAGGAAGTCAAAGTTACAGTGGAGAACCCTGAGATTAAGAGATGCCAGTTACATGGAATGTCTGCTAAGGAAAGCTACAGGAACCAAGCAGAAATAAGCTACAAGAGAGGTCATGTGGACTGCAACCAAAAAGACTATAGAAGTGAGGTTATACAAGTCCATCGGAGGGAACATCACCATGCCATGTGCCCCAGATGCTGGATGTGGAGCTATAGGACTTGTTTGCCCAACTGGACTTTGGTCTTGATTTGTTCTTAGCCCTTCTTTCTATGCCTCTATGTTTTCTTTTTGGAATGCAAATGTTTACTCTATGCCATTGTACATTGGATATATATAACTTTTAATTTTTAAAGGGGCTCATTCTGAGATTTTTGTCTTGAATCTCAGGAGATTTTGGATTTGGACTTTTAGGCAGTGCAGGAACTTTTAAAACTATATACTCTTAGAAATGGACTAAATGTATTTTACATTTTAAGTTGGGCATAAACTTTTGGGGAGCAGAGCAGAATACTATGGCTTGGATATGATATATCTGCTGAAAGCTCATGTGTGAGATAAAGCAGAAATGTTCATAGGTCAAATTATTAAATTATGACAGCTGTAATCTAATAAGTAATCTATTTGATGGATTAATAATTTGAATGAGTTAATATGTAGTAAATGTAGACAGGATAGGACATGGCTGTAGGAAGGAGGTCACTGGGATCTTGCCTTTGGGGATTATATTATCCCTGGCTCCTTGAATGCAAGCTATCTTTCCATTTGCTATGAGCTGAGCAGCTTTTCTCTGTCATGCCCTCCACCATGATGTTCTATCTCACTTTTTGTCCAGAGCCATGGAGGTAGTCAACAATAGAATGAACCTCTGAAGCCATGATCCAAACTAAACTTTTCCTCTTCAAGCTCTTATTGTCAAATATGTTGGTCACAGTGACCAAAGACTAACACATTGTCCAGAGTAAATTTTTATACACAATTGTTATGCTTGGAGGTGAGTTATTACATTGATTTTCCTCCTCTGTGGGATTCATTGTTCTTCAGTTTGTGTGACTGGTGATTATACATATGCCTCCTTGATCTTTCTTGTTCTAAAACTTCCTCTCTATCAGTAAATTAATCTGAAGATAGTTCCTTGTTTTCTTTATATTTCCTGTACTCCTTCAGTAAGTGGATGATTATCTCAACCATTTCTGTGGTGTGGCCTTCTTAGTAAAAGGCTTTGTCCTGAAGATATGTCTTGAGGTATCAATTTGGTATACCATATTGGCTTTGTTTCCATTTTGGGCACTATAGTATAGTTTTCCTATAGTTACTTTGGCTGTAATTAATGACATTGGGCACAGTGCATAATAGCAGATGTGGAGGGACTTACTCTCTCCCTTGGCCATGCACAGATGGGGACACTATTGGATCAGTTAGGTATAGTGAAGGCATCCATGGCATGGGGTACTGTGTGGCTGCTCCTGTAAGGAGGGTAGTAGCTTCTATTAGGTGATGGAGATTTCCTCAAATACTGTGGATGCTAGCTTTGCTACTACCAAGAATCTTTGGCACTGGAAGACCTATCAGAGTTGAGGATCCCAAAACACCTGACTAGGGCTTGGTATAGGTGCAGACACTGCACGGGGTGGGAGTGATGCTGGGAGCACTTGTTCTATAGTGCTCACACCCAATAGTAACAGCAGCAGTGTATGGTCAGATATAAAATGATGTTGGGAACCACATAGCTGTGATGGAATTACTGAATTCCTCTTGGCTCTTTCATTGACTGTGCATACCTAGGTGTGGGGTAGTACTTGCAGCCAAGGCTTTTCTCCAGACCCTTTCAGTGACAATGCATACCTAGGATAGGGTGGTGACTGGAACCTTGGAGTTTCCCCTTTAGTGAACACCCATAGGTGGGCATCAGAGAAACTATAATGTTCCCCTCTAGCCCTGTCAGCAACACTATCTCAGATTGCAACTTGTGTGGGGGGATAGGAACCACATGGGTGCTTCCTTTAGTCCTGGTGCCGTGCCAGAGTGAGACCACGTGCAGCTAGCCATGTCCTTGGTCTCAAAGACATGTACCTGGGTCTCCTGGCATTCAAAGGTAGCACCCTCCATTTTCCTCAGTTCCACAAAAGCTATTTCCTATAATGCAGGACATTGAGAGGCTTGGGACTTAGGAACTGCTTGGTTAGCTTGGGTTCACAAGGAGGTTTCTCCCCAAATCAGTGCAGTGTAATATTTGTGGGGTCCCAGAGATAGGAATATGTAGGTTTTTCTGATTCCTTGAGTGGACAATTTAATAGCATATTTCTTGTTGTGGTTTGGATTTGAAACATCCACCGAAGACTTGTGTGTTGAAGAATTGATCCCAAAGTGGCACTGTTGAGGGGGAGAATTGGGGAAACTTTTGGAACATGAGGATGCTTACCTCACCTTATCAGTGAATGAATTCATGGGTGGATTCAGAATTTGATGACATTATTGGGAGGTGGTAGAAGCAGTAGTAGGTGGGACCTAGACCAAGAGAGTGAGTCCTTGGGGTTTGCCCTTGGGGACTATATCTTGTCACAGGCCTTGCTTCTTTCCCCTCCTCTCCCTGCCATGATATACAGCCTCACGACAGATCCAAAAACAATACAGCCAGCCCGCCATAAACCAAAACCTTTGAAATCACAAGTCCAAACAAATATTTCTTCATTTAAGTTGTTTCTCTCATTAATATACTTCTCAAGATCACACCTAGCTACAGCAGCCTGGGAGTTCACTGGGACACAAGGTAAAATTCTTTTCCAGAGCAAGTTTACTTGTGAATTTCAGATTGCTTACCTAAGTGATCTGCAAACTTGTGAGGACTGTGAAAATTTCTAGTAGGTAAGTCTGACAGCACCACTGAGTTTTCTGGAACTTTCCTCTTCACCCTTGCTTCTCCCCTGATGATGGAGTCTTTGGGGGTTTTTTTTGTTCCTCTTTCTATGCTGTCATTCCCATGTATGAGTCTTAAGAGGACCCAGTCCCTCTCTCGCAGATTTCCAGTGTTATCCAACTGGTTACTTACCTCAAAATGCAGCTCTACACTTGTTACTTTGTTCTTTAATGAGAATGGGGTGAGGGCTGTGTGCCTATTGAGACATTTTGCATCACCCTCGAAAATTCAATTAACACTCTTTTAAAAGTGTTAACTAGATTTTTAATACATAGAATTTATGACTAGCCAATATTTTAAAAAGTATTTCTAAAAGTTATCATTTTTGTTATCCTGTAAATAAAAGTAAATTTCAATTAAGACATATTCAAATTCCCATAAAATATAATTTATATCTCTTTCAGGACTACTCATTCTGGCATTTACAATACTTGATTTCCTCATTCAGTAGTGAAGAATGGGGTATAAATAAGGGAACACAGCCACCTCAGAAAGATAATTTGCCTTACTAATATACAATGAGAACGTTTTCTCATCCTCCAAATTATTCCTTGTTTCATATTGGAGCTTTCAGGCTTCCAATGTAAAGTAGTGAAATTTTTCTTTAGTACATCCATTTATTTCATTATTCAATATATATCGAGCAGCAATTGTTAGCAATTGTAGCTTTAAAACAAATTAGAAGGTTCCAAGGTGCGTATAGTAGAATGGAGTGGGTTATCACTATGCTGACAACTAACATTTGTTGAATGCTAAATACTTTACCTCTATTAACTCATTTATCCCTTACAACAATCCAAAAATGTGAGAGGATTTTTTAAAATTATGGTCTCCACTTTACAAATGAGAATGGTGAATTGCAGAAAAAGAAAGAAGTTTAAAGGGATGAGACTAATAAATAGCAGAGCCAATATGTGAATCCAGGCTCCAATGTCCCTGTTTCAACCTAAAATACACAGGACATTGTTGGAGCATAGAGAAAATCCTTATCAATCAAGTTGATGTCCCCTAGAATCCTTATAGCGAGGATTGTTTGATTTTGGCAAAGAATAAAGAGCTCTCTGAACAATAATAGAGCCTGCATGATCGTGTGTGGAACAGTGTAAGTGAGGACAGCAGGAAGTTCTGTGGGGTTGATTAGAAGTGTTCCTCTGGGAATACTGAAGGAAATAGAGCTAGGACTTTAGAGCAACATCAGGACACGATGGACCTTGCATATTAATCTAAAACATTGAACTTTATTCTGGAAGCTATGGGGAACTATTGACATATTTTTAGTGCTGCATGTAAAGCAGCAATATAATCATACTTGCCTTTTAGAAAGGTCACCCTGGCAGCAGTCTAGAAGAGGAATTGAAGAAAGTCTGATGAGGAGACAATAGACAGAAGCCAGGCAAGAACTGATGAGAACACAAAAGGAAGTATTGATATGGGAAGGAAAAGGACACAAATAAACAATGTGTTCTTTCTCCTTTAAAATAGCTTAGATTTCATATGCACTTTCTTCGTGGTTTTACTTGTCACCTAACATATATAATCTCACTTAATTCCCAAGTAATTCTATGAGTCAGATTTTATTACGATGAGGTAATAAGGACTTTGAGAGGCTAAGGACCTTACCCACGGTTAGGTTATAAGCTAGTCAGAAAGGGATTAGGGATTCAGGGGTTCAAATTTGGCTTTTTCTAGTCTGTGATTTGTTTGTCATGAGTCTTTTAAAGCCAACAAATTTCCCATTTCAAGGGGAAATAGTAGAAGAGAGCTAAGTTTAGCTCTCTTAGTTTCTGGTATGAATGTGAATATCAGTGTCATTTCATGAAAATATGGAGGAGGAAAACTATATTTGAATTTTTTCAAAAGAGATGTTTGTAATTTCTATTTTCATTTATTATCCCTCACTCTTCAAACTCTAATCTGGCACCAGACTCCTCGTCTTCACTAAAACAGTTCTTAGGATAAGCAATTATCTTCCCATCTCTAAATCCAAAGGAAATCATTGATCTAAGCATCTCAGCAGCATTCATCTCTTTTTCCACTTTTATGAATTGAAAAATTCTCATCCTCTGAATTTCTTGCAACAATGCTTTTTGATTTTCTTTCAATCTCTTTGTATCCTAGCTAGGTTACTCAGTTTGGGCCATTAAAAATGTTAAAGTTGATTCAGTTTATTTATAAAATTTCTTCTCTTCTCGGTTTTCCTATTTCATGATTTCAGACTCAATTATATCATTTTATAGATAAAGTCAGAAGTAGTAGCTATAAGAAGGAAATTATCCGGGAAAGATTGCATTAATGTACAGGGTTATGTAAAAGATCAATTAGGTCAACTGGAGAGTAACATGACAAATGATGTTAAAGAAAGGAAAAGGATACCAGCTCCAGCCCTGGGGAATATAAAACGTTTTGAGCGCATTGGACTGTATGTATGATTTGCTTTAAGCGTATTTAAGTCTGACTTCGTGGAAGGAGCACATCCCAGGCAACGATTCTTTGATGTGTTTCCATGTGACTTTCTTTGAGGTGCCCAGCTAACTTCAAAAGAGTGGTCTAAACATGTTCTCATTCTCTTTTTATTAATTTAAATTTTCCCCATGGTTTTTATACGGAAATGGCTTTTCTTTGTCTTGCCAACAATTTTAGAAACAATAAACATATTCAGACATCTCCCTCAAAACTCAGACAGAAATAAAATAAACTTTTTTAGCTGAGTTCTTTTTTTTCCATCCTGGATAAGAAGGATTTTTTTCTTTTTCATGAGACATGGAAGGAAATAAAAGACACATATATAGAACTTATAGTCCCATACAGAAAGAAACCAAAATATCATAGATGAATTATTTTGTTCAAGCCTCAACTTGTTTTTCAAAAATTAGGTCATATAAACAGCAGAAAAGTAATCTATGTTCAACAGGTTTTTCACTAAGTATTTTATACAACCACATTCAGATGACAACAGTAAATTTTTGTTCCCTAACAAATAAACATACTTGAAGTTTAATCAAATTCCAACATGAACTTTGCAGGGCACTCTGAATACCACACAATATGGAAATATAGACCTTGAATTAAGAGAATCAATTAATTTCAGCACTTGTTTGTGTGCTGAAATTAAAATTACACATGTACTAAAATGTCTATTTAAACATGTGCAAGTTTCCATATTTTTAAAAATATAAAGATCAGTGTAAACATGGATGGAATAATTCACACTTTATTAATTTACAAATCCTCCCCAATTCAACCTGACTAAATGTTATCTCTTCCTTTTGAAAATGCATAGAATCAGTGAGGATTATCCTAGTGACTAAAGAGGCTGAGACAGGAGGATCAAGGTCATTCTTAGCAACTTAATGAGACTCTGTTTGAAAATAAAAAATAAAAAGGACTGGCATGTGGCTCAGTGGTTAAGTGCCCCTGGATTCAATCCTTAGTAACAACAAAAACAACAACAATAGAAAATGTATCGAATCTCATTCTGACTAAAGAAGGATGTAGTGTAGCCAAAAAACACATGCCAACGTCAGATCTGGGTTCAAATTTTCATGACATTATTTAACAAATGGGGTAATTTCCAAACTCCTAGTCCTATTTTTTATATTGTTGTAGGGACAGGAGTGGAATGCATACATTGTAAAACAAATGGCCAAAGCTGTACAGAAAACTGTCATCATGATGACACTGCCATGACCTTTATATATATACACTCTCTCTTTTGCATGTGAGTTGGAATTTCATTGATAATAGTTCCATTATTCATCTTGTCCTCCTTAAAAATGTGATCAGTTTACAAAGCACGCTAAATGGTCTTAATTTAATTGGTGCTAGTAAAAGTCATTTATTTTATTTCAATTGGCATTGGAGAAATTTTAACATGTAAATATATATCTTTGATTTCATATGATGAGAAACATTGAGCGTGAATTTTCTTCATGTGACCTTATGTTTAGCATACTGTCTCTTGCATTCTAGGTACTTCAGGAATACTTGTTGAATTGCTTCCCTCAAACAGCTTTGTCTGTAAATGTCCTACTTGGGTTAATGATTTCTTAAACATGAGGATTTAAATTCTCATGGCCATTTTTGTTTTATTTTGATTTGATTTTTGTTTTCTCCTCTTTGTCTCTCTAAAATTTTACCAGACTTCTACGTGCATCCATTTTCTTCTAATGTTTATTGCATCTTTTCCATTCCCATGTACTCTCCTCTTTCTCCAACCACCTGTTGTTTGATAATGAGGGCTGTCTTCACTTTTTTCGCTATGTTGTTTCATATTCCACTTACATATTAATCTTCTTGGGGAAGAATAACTTTTGGCTCTCTGTCTTACTGACAGCAGCTCTGAGTCTCTCTTGCTGGCTCTTCTTCATTTCCTTGGTCTCTGCCAACAGGGGTAGCATAAGACTCAATCTTTAGACCTCTATTAATATTTCGCTTTTAGGTGATCTCAATCTTTTGAGTTTTCAGGCCATCTATATGCTGCCGATGCCTGTATCTGTCTCATCCTGACTTGCAGCTTTGTTTATACAGCGGCCTCTGCAACTTCTATACGGGGGATGTCTAGTAGGTGTTCAACACATTGCAGTGATATCTGCAACACTTCTCATGTTCGGACAATCTAGATACGGTTCAACTATATTTTATTCCTTTTCTGTATTCTACTATTAAAATATAAGCCTTGCAAAATAGAAATGCTATCTGTTTTATTTTCTTAATTGGAAAAGAACAGTGCCTGGTGCATATACATCATATGTTCATGTATTAGATGAATGAAGTAATGAATTAGTCAATAGTCTATATTTTTAGAATTAAATATCTGCTTTTCAAATTGAATCTCCAGGAAACAGAGTCTGAGATGAAAATCAATGGCTGTGAAACTTATTGGGGTGTACTGTTAGGATAAACTTCTGTGAGAAAAGTGGAAAAAAAATCAGAATTAGATCAAGGAAAAGTTTGTCTGTGGTCGGTAGACCAGCTCTGGAGCTAGGAGTTGTCCAGAACTGGGAGCATGATAAGGGGAATATTTATAATGTACATCAAGCAGACTAAGTCCCCCTGGTGAAGGAGGCAATGCTTAGATAAAGGTAGTCATTGCCTGCGCCTCAGCTCTAGGGTGTTAGCTTCCTGCCTTCACAGCATCTGGAGGAACAGCAGTTTAGTACCAAGAACTAAAATACCTGCATGCTCTCAATTTCAAGGTTAGATGATGCAAAGAAAATATTAAAGAGTTTCCAAATTATAAGAAAATAGTATAATAACCCACATGATTAAATATAATTAGTTTGCTAAGAAATTAGAGAGGGGGCTGGAGCAGTGGCTTGGCGGTTAAGGCACTTGTCCGGCATGCGCAAGGACACAGGTTCAAACCCCAGCACCCACGTACACAACTAAGTGTTGGAGCAATGAAAACCATGTGAAAAACTCAATAAAAATTGATTTTCTCTGTCTCTGGCTCTCTCTCAATGTCCTTCTCTCTTTAAAAATAAAAAAAGAAATTAGAGAGGTAAAACCCATCATAGAAGGTGGAGAAGCAAGTAGAGTACAATGAAAATTATGTAAAATATTTAACAAAAGAAAATACAGGTTTTCAAAGTGAAGTCCATGTAAAAGGAACAGGGCAATTAGGAAGACAACATGCCAAGCTTTCAGTGTAACATCTCATTATATTCTTCACTCATGTATGTGGCTTCTGTTCACTTCCTACTTATTTAAATTACGTGTCACTGTTCTTTCTATGTGTCTCATGTTTTTTTTGTTTATTTTATTTTTATTTATTTATTGATTGATTGATACTGAGGATTTAACTCAGGGGCACTGAACCACTGAACTACATCCCCAGCTCTTTTTATTTTTTTTATTTTGAGACAGGTTCTCACTAAGGTGCTTGGGGCCTTGCTAAGTTGCTGTCCTCGAACTTGCGATCCTCCTCCCAAGTCACTGGGATTACAGGTGTATATCACCACACCCAGCTTATCTCATGCTCTCTTCCGGTGCTCCTTCTCAATACCTTATAGAAGGGCAGCCCATCCTGACAAAGCTTACAGCAAAGTTCTTATGTTTTGGGGAAAACTTCGCTAGGTGCCTGCCATAAGGGTTGTATGATTTTCCTTACTACCAGAAATTTGTTTATTTGAGATAACAATGTGTGGAGATGAAAATACACTTTTAGTTAGCTATAGTCATGTGATTCTTTTTGCCAATAAGGTATAATTGTGGGTTTCTGTAAAAAAAAGAAAAGAAAAGAAAAAGAAAAAAAAGAAAAAGTTTGTTTTTCTTATGTAGGAACTGCTTCTTTGTATACTGCCTTTTTTTCCTATCTAGAATGTGGCTATGGGATGGAGGTGCAGCACCATCTTGTAACAATAAAGTGGCAAGTGTGAGCAAGAAAGTCAACATATTAATAGATTCAGATAAGAAACAGAAAAAAACAAACTGGGGCTATTTGAAAGTAAAGTTAAACGGTTTGCAAAGCCCCGGAGTGATCCCTGCTGGTTTTCTAGTCATATGAGAAAATTAAACCTTTTTTAAAATCTACTATTAATTGGGTGTTGTTTTGTTTTGTTTGTAGCTAACCACATTCTTAAGTGCTAACCTTTTCTTGGTTCACTTCTTTTCTTGTTCCACATGTTTTCTCCAAATTAGCTATCCATAAGCCCTATGTGCTGATAACTCATAAATCTTTATTTCCATCTGGATCTCATTTCCTGAGATCCCCGAATGATACATTCAAACATAAACCAAATTTCTCTCTCTCTTTTTGGCATTTATTAAGCATTTAAAATTCAATAGCTTTGTTCACAAACTAATTGTTATTTTTCCTAAATTTTTTTCATTTCTCTTTATTATAGGCATTGCCATCTAATCAATCACTGTCATGAAATCTAGAGGTTAGCCAAGACTCCCTCCTTTGATTCACTTATTCAAGTATTTGTTCATCCTTTGTCACCTCCTAAACTTAACTTCTTATCAACAGGCTCATTGACTTGTTCTAGGCTCTAGTAATCTCTTTTTTAGGCTATAGCAATATTCTTCCATTATGAGGCTTCCAGGCCTCTAAACCTTGCATCCCCTATTCATAATGAAATGAAAACCACATTTCTAATAATGAAATCTGTTTACTAAGTCAGCTTAAAAGCCTCAGTTGTTGCTAGTAGTTGTCGGAATAATGCTTAAACTCCTGAACTGTCATGGAAAACCTTTAACTATTCTGGCCTCTTCCTGCATGCCTTGAAGCATTTCTACCAAATAGATCCTCCTTCTAACTCTGCATCTGGTCTGCCAGTCATGCCAAATCACTTACAATATCCAACATGCACTGTGTTGTTTTATGCTCCTGTACTTCACAAATGTCATTTTTTTCTTGAAAGACTTTCCACCCTGTACATCTGATGGATCCCTACTACTAGCTTGCTATATTTTTGCAAGCTTTCTGACAGGCTTGCAAACTTCGCCTCAAAACTTTTCTGTAGGGGGTCCCAGCTTCCACTGGTCCTCCCCTGCGCAGGTCTCCCCAGTAAACCTGTGTTATTGCAAGTTGCTTTCTTTTTCCTTCATTTGCTTCTCGCCTTACATTTTGGTGCCAAAACCTGGGATCCATGTTCTGAGGTTTCTGTAAAATCAGAAAAAAGGATAATGATACTGATGTAAATTCAGGCGGAGATGTTATTGGACTTGTTGCTCTCGGGCCAATTTCACCTGTGCCGCCATGATGAGGGCAGGCATGGGAAGTGGCAGGTGGCCAGAATGGCAGGCAGGGAAAATGGCACAGGACCTTTTCCAGGCAGCTGGTTTTGCCGGCTAACTGGAAGTTCATGATGGGGTTGGTCCTTCAGAGACTGGCTGGTGGGCCCATCAATCGTTTGGAGCTTGTCCACCAGCATCCCAATTGGCTGTTCTTTTCGCAGGCAAGTTGCCCTTTGCCCTGCCCCTTAGCCAGCAGGCATGGCCTCAGTGTCTTGGCTGAAGCCACGCCCCCAGCCAGGGTCCATGCTGCTGTGAAGTGTGGGTTAGCTGAAGCCCTGCCCCCAGCCAGCCTAACAGTTTCCACCAAGGGTGGCCTCTCCTGGCCTTCCCTTGACCTTGAACTATTCTCTCTTTCTGTCTGTCTCTTTCTATCACTTCTCTCTGTGATAGCTCCAGTAAGAACCATTCACATTGATGGACATCACATCCACCACAGTTTCTCTCTCTGGGGTACTATTCACTGAGGATTCTATTCTTCTCCAAAAATCACAGCACTAGATGAGAGAAACCCCCAACTACCGCTGGGTGGTTAATGACTTGCATTTTTTGGGGATGCCCAAGATTGCCTGTCACTCCATTGGTCGTTCCAGGAAGGACTGCACAGAAACCAAACTCTTGTGTGGACACCCATTGATTTTGGTCTTTCTCTGCACCAGAGTCTCTGGGGGCACTCCTCAATCCACTTTGTCCAATGTGGGCCAAGACTCATTAAAGCTTCTACTAGACACCCCTTTGTAGTGCCTTCTCAACCAGACCCTGGATCTCCAAGACACAGTTGAAAGATTGGTTTTATTTGTAATATTGCTTGGCCCCAATATAAATGACAATAACAATCACTGGCCTGGAAATGACACATTTGACTCCCAAATTCTCAGAGATCTTGAAAAAAATGTCTTCACTGCAGTGGTAAAATGATATGAGATCCCTTAAATTCAGGCCTTCTCATTCCTCTGCTCCAGGCCTTCTCTCTGCCAAAACTGCTCAGCTTTTTGCATTCTTCTCCACAATGAAACACTCTCTCCAAGTACCCAAACCTCCCCTTCCTCTGTTTCCTCAGCCTCTGATTTAGACCCTGCTGAGGAACTCCTCCTTGGCCTCACAACCAACCTCTTCCCTTTGCCAATCCTCACTCACCCTCACCCCATTCCCTACTCCCATACCTGCTCCTTCTTTTCCATGAGGAATCAGCAACAGAAGGTATTATAGGTGTCCTAGTCCCATTTTCCCTCAGAGACCTCCATAAGACAGAAAAATGTTTAAGCTCTTTTGCCTCAGATCCCACCACCTTTCAAAAGGAATTCTAACATATAACCAGTCCAATAACTGTTAGGCCGGCTGGGGGCGTGGCTTCAGCTAGCCCACACTTCACAGCAGCATGGACCCTGGCTGGGGGCGTGGCTTCATCCAAAGACACTGAGGCCATGCCTGCTGGCTAAGGGGCAGAGCAAAGGGCAACTTGCCCATGAAAATAACAGCCAATTGGGATGCTGGTGGACAAGTTCCAAAGGATTGATGGGCCCACCAGCCAGGCTCTGAAGGACCAACCCCATCATGAACTTCCAGTTAGCCGGCAAAACCAGCTGCCTGGAAAAGGTCCAATGCCATTTTCCCTGCCTGCCATTCTGGCCTGCTGCTGCTTCCCATGCCCGCCCTCATCATGGCAGTGCAGGTGAAATTGGCCTGAGAGCAACAAGTCCAATAACATCTCCGCCTGAATTTACACCAGTATCATTATCCTTTTTTCTGATTTTACAATAACCTCACCTGACATGACATGCATGTCATTCTTTCCTCCTGCCTCTTCCCTTATAAGGATCTCATCTTATTGGCAGCGGAGGCCCATGCAGATGCCCTCTACTGCCAAAATCCTGACAATAACCCCATTGGCACCACAGCATTTCCCTGCAATGACCCTAACTGGAATTGTCAAATCAATTCTCCTGATAGGGCCAAGCTAGGTCACTATATTACCTGCGTCTTGGCAGGAATGGAAAAGGCTGCCTTAAAGCCAGTCAACTATGAAAAGATTAAAGAAATCATACAAGGCAGTGACAAAAAATCTGATTTCTTTCTCTCCTACCTCTCCAGGCCAGGATTCAATACACTAACCTTAATCCTGACTCAGATGAAGGCAGACTTTACCTACATTTACATTTCCTCTCCCAATCTGCCCCAGATATCAACAAAAAGAAAAGCTCCTAAAACAGAAGGACCTTCCACAGACCTCTCAGTGTGAACTTGTAAAACCAGCCTTCAAGGTCTACAACAATAGAGAGGAGGAATTAAAAACACAAAAACTCAGAGGAGATCAGGCTAAATACCAAATGCTGGCAGCTGCACTCAGACAAGGGCC
The DNA here is from genome assembly GCA_004027875.1 of Aplodontia rufa. Classification (NCBI taxonomy): domain Eukaryota; kingdom Metazoa; phylum Chordata; class Mammalia; order Rodentia; family Aplodontiidae; genus Aplodontia; species Aplodontia rufa. The sequence goes on from PVKS010004768.1 coordinate 63,886, forward strand.
CTGCTGACCTCACAAACAAAGGTCCTTTGCATCAAATTCCATGCCTCCAGGTGCCTGCATCAAGTATGGCCAGAAAGGGCCTGCCCTAACCCTAAGCCTCCATCTAGACCATTCCCTCTCTGCCACAAAAGGTGACACTGGAAATTGGAATTCACTCAAGGAGACTCTCCCTCCTGATCGATTGCATCCAATTCCCATAGGTCCACTGAAATAAGCCCCAGATTGTCAAACATCTTTGGCCTGGCAACAAACAGCTCATTGACAAAGACTGACTCCTCCTTGGACTCACTGTCCCTGCCACCATCATTCAATCTTTGCCCAGGGTAACACTGTCAGTATCCGGTAAGCCTTCCTCATTCCTACTGGACACTGAGTCAAGTCTTTCAGTGTTGCCAGAATTTTCTGTTCCTCTTGAAGATTCCCAGACAGCTAAGCAAACAGGTCTTTTACTCTGTAACCTATTTGACATGCTGTTCTCTCACTCCTTTCTAGTCATACCCCAATGCCCAACTCCTATCCTAGGCAGGGACATCCTAACTAAGTTCAGTGCTTCCATTCATTTAAATTTCTAAGTAAAGCAGCATAACACCCTGAACTCCTCTGCCTCATTTATCCTCTTATGCCCTTCCTTTCTATCATCCCTGTCAATGCTCCTCCCTGAAATGCCAAGAACTGTATGGGGCACTTCCAGGACATCGTGGCCATTCACCATACTCCTGTCAAAATGTCCCTACAAAACCATGACTCCTCCCTTCAACAATCCCAATATCCCATTAGTCCCCAAGGTCTGCATGACCTAAAACCTGTCATTTCTCACCTTCTCAAAGCTAACATTCTTTGACCCACTGACTCCCCTCATAACACCCCAATCTTAGCTGTCAAAATTCTGACGATACTTTACAGCTAGTCCGAGACCTCCACCTCATTAATCAGGTTGTTGTTCCCATTTATCCCATAGTCCCCAACCCCTATACTCTGTTCTTTCATATTTCCTCTACCACAACTCACTTCTCAATTCTTCACCTCAAAGACACCTTCTTCACCATCCCTTTAGATCCCGCTTCTCAAGATCTATTTGCCTTCACATGGACAGACCCTGATACCCATTTCTCTCCTCAGCTGACCTAGCCAGTCCTTCCTCAGGGTTTTCAAGACAACCCACACTTGTTCAGCCAAGCCTTATCTCAGGACCTAACTAATCTTAATCTCTCCCCTAGTCTCCTTCTACAGTATGTGGATAACTTGCTTCTCTGTAGCCCTTCCCAGGACACACCACTGTCTATCAGACACACCACCCTCCTTTTAAACTTTCTAAATAAATCAGGCTACTATGTCTGCTCTCTGAAAGCTCAGGTTGCTTAAACCAAAATTACCTATTTAGGACTCATTCTCACTCCTCAGATCTGAGATATTCCCACTGTGCGTAAACAACTCATTCAGGACCTCACAGTGCCCACTACCAAACACAATCTTCTCTCCCTTCTGGGACTGGCACGTTGTTTGCACCTCTGGGTTCCCCTTGACTGTTCTCTTCCCATTAATATTCCCTTCCAAAAGTTCAAACAGGCCTTTTTGCAGGCCCCTGCTTTGGGCCTTTCAGACCCACAATGGTCATTCTTTCTCCATGTCACAGGAACCCAAAACATATCCCGGGGACTCCTACGCCAAATCTTTGGAAAGTCCCCCAGAGCCATGGCTTATCAATCTCACAACAATTCAAGACTAGATCCCTTGCCTAAAGGTACATGGAGCTGCAGTCCTTGTAGCCCCAGAGGCCCACAAATTAGCTCTTTACTAACATATTACTATCCTCTCTTCTCACCACCTGAAGGAATTGAACAGTCATTGCTCTCTCCTATCCCTCTCCCCATCTAGACTCCAGCAAATACATGTTCTCTTTGTAGACAATCCAACATTGCAAACCCCATAACCCAGCCACCCTCCTACCTCTCCCCTCCGATAACAGTTCAGACACCCTTCCCACTCACTCATGCCACATCCTCTCTCTTTTCCCATATTTTAGACACTCCCTTACCCAATGATTCTTCAAAAACCCTTGCCCTAAGACAGTACTTTTACTTTTTACCTGGGCTGGGCACGAGGCTCCAGTAGTCTCCAACTAAAGCAGGTTGTCTCCTATCACCTCTCTGTCTTGACTATAATGAGGGAATCTTCTTCTTGTGGAAATAACCTATCTGTTTACCCACTAACTGGAAAGGAACTTGCACCCTGTCCTTTCTCACACCACCCCTTCTTTTGATCAGTATTCCTCCTCATGGAATATGGGGTGGTCTTCTCCCCCAGCTGTGTTTTCCTGGCTAGCCCCTTTCCTCTTCCCATTATTTCCTATAATTGTTGGCCTTGTTGTTGGACATGCCCTGTTTCTGCTCTTCACCTGCTTTTTACAGAGGAACAACAATGCCACTACCTATCACAGGCTCCAGAACATCCTCCTGCTGAGCTTTGTTAGAACTGCTCAATACCTCAAGAGAGTTTAAGAGATATTATGGCCCCCTTCTCCCTTCCACCCCATTTTTATCAAATAGAAAAAGGCAGGAATGTTAGGTAGAACCTGACTTAGGCAAAGTCATTTTGAAACATTTCCTCCATTTTAGAATGAGTTACCTCAGTCCTGTCCCTAAACCTGGATAATACAATCATGCAAAGGAACCCTACACAATTCCATCATCATAAGAAAGGACTCTTCCCTGACAGCTCCCTAGCACTGTCCTCCCCCACTCTTCCCAGGCTGTAAGTGGAAGGCAGGGTCCCAGCCTCCACTGGGCCTTCATGCCATAGGTTTCTCCCTAATAAATCTATGTTACTGCAGGGATGTGGGAGACAAAACAAAGCAAAAACAAAAACAAACAAACAAAAAAACCCTTTTCTATATGTACTATTCTTTAATGCCTGTTAAAGTAGAAGGTTTATCCATTAATATCATGTGAAGGACTACTTATCAGAGTAGCCTCTTGTCCCTCTTTTTTATTCCTTTTCAGGGAAGAATGCATTTCCTAGTTGTTGATTGGTTTGCATTGCTACATATTTCTCATTTAGTTGGAGCCAATCTGTGTAAAATCTGTAAGCATCATGTATTTGGTCTGAGATTCTTTTTTATCCCAGATCCATATAAGCATTTACTATGAGTAGTTTTGTCTGCTCTATATAACCAACATTTCATGTGAGTGAACAATTTCAATATGGATGGAGAATGCTAGAAAAGTCAGCAAACTCCTAGGAGTCTCACATATTAATATTCTCCAATAACTTTATAGTAAAAAAGAAAGAAATTATGTTGATTTTCATTGTATTTCTCTCTTGGTTCTGAAAGGGATGTGATCTGTTATATCCAATTTGTGGTGCATTTATTGTAGCAAAAATATAAAAGAAACATAATTTGGGGACTGAGTAATCCATAGAGATTGATGCTTTGTCTATTGCCATGGAAGGTGAATTTTGATGGATGGGGATGGTTTGATATATTTTTTTCACATTGAAATTCTTTCTTCATTCTCTAGATTCTCTTAAAAGTAGCTTCTGAATAGAAGGTGTCTAGTAATTGTTTATGGAATCATTTGGTTTCTATGGGCTTTTTTTAGTCTCTTATCTAGCCAATTACAAAATATACTTGGTTAAGTTATGATCTTCAAGTAGAACCAATGGATCAATGTAGGAATTATAGAATAGGCTGTCTATTCTGAGATTTTACTCCTCATGGTTTACAAGTTTTGGTGGTGAAACTTGGAGAACAGATTGTAGCTTTACTCAAATAAATAGAGAGGGTACTACCAACAACAAATAAAAATATACTTGGATACTGTATCTTTGGAAATGTTTTCTCATTAGAACAGTGGTATAAAAATATTTAATTATTACCAACAAAAATGTTAAAAATATTTACTAAAGTGTGCCCATGTCTGGGACATCTCAGTTTGGGAATTTAGTTGCCATAGAATCAATGAAACAACTTAGATTAGAAGATAAAATTGAGTATTCTTTAGTATTTTCCCTGGATATGCTTTTTGTAGTGGTGATTCAGAGAGGACAATGCTTCCATGTGGAGGATGATCCTATTTATGACATTATCTTTTAAACCCAGTCCCCAACCTTCCAGATGACAAATGTGCTCACAGTCATTGTGACAATCAAAAGAGTTTGCTACATTTCCAGTAACCTCCCTAGAGTTAGGAGCATTCTTTTTAATAAAACAGGATGGTTGTTAGGTTAATAAAAAAGAAAAAAGACACTTTTGTTCTGAAATAATAGAGAATACATTTGTATGGACTTCATAGATTTCAAGTTTTAAAGCCAATGAATCCAATGCTTAAACACATATGTAAAAGGTATGTGCCTTTAGAAAAATATACTCTGTTGTAATTTCTTTTTAAAAGTGTGCTATAGAAAAAGAAGTTTCAATGGTTACTAAGTTAGAGAAGTCAGTCCAACTCAAAGAAATCCAACAGAATAAGAAAGGGTAAGATCCCATGGGAAACCTAGAATGAATAACCCAGAGCAAACCAAGATGCACTCTACACACACTTATTACTTGTCCTCTCAAGTTGTAGATAGAAAGATTCATAAGTAAGTTGGTTGGGAAGCCACTACTTGAAGATTGGGACAGCTATAGAATATGAACATAAAAACTGTAGACAGCCCAATATACTGAAAGTATTCTTGAATCTGTTTGGAAGGGACTCAATTATTTAAAAGAAATATTGCTACAATGGGTGGAAATGTCTAAGAATTGATGTTATTAGAATCTAAGAGATGCTGTAGGATCATGACATAAAACTAAAGGGGAAACAGGCAGGGTCATAATGAGTAAAAGCAAATTCTGGATTAAACATTACAATGAGGGAATTTCCTCTAGATGAATTAACTGTAAGATGTATGTCTTTTCTGTCAAACTTGAAAGATTGTGATGTATAATCTACTACCTCCATTCCCTTTTGAAGATAGTAACTCCACCACCTGTGTATGTCCACCTCTTTCCAAGAACTCCTTCCAGTATGCAACCATTTTCTTCTGGCTAACTTGGAATTTCTACTACCCTCGCCACATGTGCAGCGACCCCGCACCCCCATTCTCTCTCAGTCGCCACCTACTTCTTCTTGCACTTTCCCCCACTTAATCATAGCCAATTACGCAGACTGTGCACCTGAGCTCCTCCAATTAGGGCAAAGGGCAGTATTGCATCAGGTTAACATTAAAAACCCCTCATTCCCTTGCGAGGCATCCATTTTTCTTTCGCCCTTCGGCCGAAGTAAAATTTTCTGCCTTGCTCACCCACACCCGACCATGTGTTTGATTTCATTTATAACAATTTTGGCACCCAACATGGGGCTCTACAAGTTGCCTGGGGGGTTGTGGGACTTCCTCCCCAAGGGGAGATGCGTCCCACTGCCTTGTTGTGGTGGCCTAAGGAGTTGAAAGTGACTGCAACTCCCAAGGCCAACAGGACCAAAGGTCGAAGGTGGATGGGCAATGCAGGGGGGCACAAACCAACCAGAACATGGAAAACAAATAATGTCGTGCACGAACCAACAGTAGGAATTTTATCTTTTTTTCCTTAAATTTGAAGGAAGAAAGGGACGTGTATATACTGCCTTGGTGGTAGAAACATCCTGTGGGGTTTGATCTGAGTGGGTTTGAGATGTGTCTGGGACACAGGGTAAATGTGCCAACTCCAAATCCATAATTCCAGAAACCAGACGGTACAGCAAGGACAGGAGTAACGGCTCAGGGAAAAGGGGGTCATAACAGAACTCCAGTAAAGATAACAAGACCTCCAGTAAAAATAACAAGGTTATTTTTCTTGGACTCAGAAGCCCAAAAATCATACCCCAGGAGAAAACGGGATGGGAAATAGAAATTCTGCTATAGAAAAGTAGGATGCCAGCAGGGGAAGTGGAAGAGACACAGAAATCCCCTTACATAGCCCTTTGGGCTACATGCTAAAATATTGGTAGTATAATCCTAAGACAAAAATGAAGGAAAAATAAAAGATGATAAAATATTGTTGTTTTATTTGGACCCAAGAACCTATCCTAAATCTGGCAATATACTGGCCTAAGTTTGGGGCAAATGAGGATTGGATATGCTAATTATTAATAGAGCATGTAATTGATAAAGACCTTAACAACTAGGAAGAAATAGAATATGCTCTCTGTTGGAAAGAAGGACTTAAAGTCCTCTTTCCTCTTAAGATTAGCAATAATAATAAAATAGAAGAAGAGAAATTAAATGCATGGGATCCCCTAAGTTGTCTACCCCCATCATCCATTTCGAATCCAACTGAGGGGCAAAACCCATCTCCTGCCCCCAGGAATACTCCAATGAAGGGTGAGAGGGAACTGAACCTGACTGCAGCAGCTTCTGTCCCTTCTCCAATTTCATGCCCTTCTCTACCTAGATTAAAAAGAGAATTAGAACAATGCAAACAGGATATTCAAAACTTCTCTTTTCCACAGGGATAAAAGAAATGTGATTCTCTTTCCTCCCCCTTCACTTTTTATCCTTTACGTGAGGTTCCTATAGGAGAGGGGGCCATTGGATTTATAAATGCCCCTCTCACTAGCTCAGAGGTAAGATTCTTAAATTGAGAATTAAAACCTTTGTTAGAGGACCCACATGGGGTAGCCGAACAAGTAACAGTTTCTTGGCCCTCAACTTTACACATGGTCTGAACTTATGTCTATTTTAAATATTTTATTCTCTAAAGAAAAAAGGGCAATGATTAGGTGATCCATAATGAAAACCTGGGTACGTGAACACCCAGCTGGATCTGGAGCCCCATTGGCTGAGGTAAAATATCCAATTGCAGACCCACACTGGAATAATAACAATGAGGTACACAGGGAACATATGAGAGACTTCAGAGATTTAATTATAAAAGGGATAAAAGAGGCCCCAAAATTTAGTCAAAGCTTTTAAGGTGTGCCAAGGGAAAGATGAAGGGCCAAAATAATTTTTTAGTAGATTAGAGGAACAAATGAGAAAGTTTTCTGGGTTAAATACTAATGATGTCTTAGGGCAAGAAATGTTAAAGGTACACTTTTTCACTAACAGTTGGCCTGATATAGCTTGAAATTTACAAAAAATAGAAGGTTGGACAGATAAACATCTAGAGAACTTATTGACAGAAGCTCAAAAGATATATATATATATATATGGAGATATGAACAGAAACAGGGACAACATACCAAATGTTTACTCTCCACGATGGAACCAATAATTTGGCAAAACCTTAGCCTTAGAAATAAGGGACAAAGAGGGTCCCAACCAAGATACCCTAAGGGGCCACAAGCAAAGGGACCACAGAAAGGAGAATAAAGGAATAAATTCTATAAGTGTGGAAAAGAGGGACATTTTAAGAGAGAATGTCCTGAATGGGTTAGAGAAGAAAAGGTAACATCCCTCATGTCCTTCCATGAGGACTGGGAGGTCAGGAGCTCTTTTACACGAAAATGTCCTACCAAGAGCCCTTGATAAATTTGGAGGTGGGACCCAAAAAGGAAGAAGTAATATTCTTAATTGACTCTGGGGTGGCTTGCTCCTATTTAATCTATCAGCCTATGCAGACACAACTGTCTGATAAACAGCTATTAGTGTCAGGAGTAAAGGGGAAAGATTTTAAAGTCCCCATATTTAAGAAGACTCAAGTGAGATACCAAGACAGACATATCTAAGTAGAACTCCTCTTTGTACCTGCAGCAGGAACTAATCTTTTAGGTCGAGATTTAATGTGTGAAGTTGGAGTAGGATTAAAAATTAATGATAAGGAAATCCAAATTTCCCTTAACCTTCTAACATCTAAAGAAGAAGAAAAGATTCATCCCCAAGTTTGGACAAAGGAGGGAAATCGAGGAAAACTACAAGTGCCACCAATACATGTTGAACTAAAAACCAAAGGAGAAACCATAAGGAGGAAACAGTACCCAATCCCTCTTGAAGGGAAATTAGGGTTACAACCTATAATAGAGGGGTTACTTAAGGATGGCCTCCTTGAACCCTGCATGTCTCCTTATAATACCCCAGTCTTACCTGTAAGGAACCCAAATGGATCTTATAGACTTGTCCAAGACTTAAGAACAATAAATCAAATTACTCAGGATAGACACCCTGTAGTCCCTAATCGCTATACTCTTCTTAGTAAAACACTCCATGATCACCTGTGGTTTAGTGTTATAGAATTAAAGGATGTTTTCTGGGCATGTCCTCTAGCTGAAGATAGTGGAGATTTCTTTGCCTTTGAATGGGAAAATCCACAAACTGGAAGGAAACAACAGTATCCATGGACTGTCCTCCCCCAGGGATTTACAGAATCACCCAACTTGTTTGGACAAATTCTAGAACAGGTACTAGAAGGATTTAAGAACCCACCACAAACTAAACTTCTCCAATATGTAGATGACTTATTAATTTCTGGAAATGAGAAGGAAAATGTAACTGAAGCAACTATTGCCCTACTTAACTTTTTAGGACAGCAAGGATTAAGAGCCTCCAGAACCAAATTACAATTTGTGGAACAAGAAGTTAAATATCTGGGACATTTAATCAGCGAGGGTAAATGAAGATTAAACCCAGAACAAATCTCAGGGATAACTGATATGCCAGTACCTCAGACTAGGAGGGAACTTAGAAGATTCTTAGGGTTGATGGGATACTGTAGATTATAGATAGATTCTTATGCCCTTAAGACTAAAAAACTTTATTTTAAGCTTTTAGATGGAGAGCCTGACCCAAATCCTTTGGAAGCCTGAGGAACTTCAATCACTAGAAACTCTTAAACAAGCCTTTATCAGGGCTCCTCTGTTAGCTTTACCCTCACTTGAAAAGCCATTCTATTTGTTTGTTAATTTAGATAAGGGAATAGCTCTAGGAGTTCTAACTCAGGACCATGGGGGCCAAAAGCAACCAATAGCCTATCTATCTAAGCTCCTAGATGCAGTCTCCAGGGGATTCCCTGAATGTATCCAATCATTGGCTGCCACTGCCCTTTTGGTAGAAGAAAGTAAAAATTAACCTTTGGAGAGGCCTTAATAGTGAGCACAGCCCATCAAGTCAGAACCATTCTTCACCAAAAAGTGGGGAGATGGCTAACTGACTCCAGAATTTTAAAATATGAGGCCATTCTCCTGGAAAGGGATGATTTAAAGCTCACTACTGAAAACTGTTTAAATCCAGCTGAATTCTTAATTGGGGGAAAAATCTCTGACTCTATTGAATATTACTGTATGGATCTGATAGAAAACCAAACCAAGGTCAGGCCAGACCTTAGAGAAACCCCTTTCTCAATAGGCCTTAAGATCTTTATAGATGGATCTTCCAGGGTTATTCAAGGGAAAAGGCATAATGGATATTCTGTAATAGATGGGATACAATAAAAAATAATAGAATCAGGAAGGCTACTCAATGGGTGGTCTGCTCAGACCTATGAACTATTTGCTTTAAACCAAGCCCTAAAGTTTCTAAAGGGAAAAGAGGGAACAATTTACACAGACTCCAGATATGCTTTGGAGCTGTCCACACTTTTAGAAAAATTTGGACTGAGTGTGGCCTAATTAAAAGTAGAGGAAGGGATTTAGTACACAAAGAACTAATTATTCAAATTCTAGAAAGTTTATTGTTACCTGAAGAAATAGCTATCGTACATGTGCCAGGGCACCAGCGGGGCTACAGAATAGACGCTCAAGGCAATAGACTAGCAGATGAAGCTGCTAAAGAGGCTGCCTTACAATCAGAAGTCTCTATTTTCCATCTCACTCCTGTTTTATCTCATCCCTCCGTTATACAATATTCAGCCCACAGGAAGAAAAATAATTAGTAAAATTGGGAGCTTCCAAGACTCCTGAGGGAAAATGGCTTCTACCTGATGGTGGAGAAATGCTTACAAAACCCATAATGAGGGAAATTATCACCCATTTACATAAGGGAAGCCATTGGGGCCCACAAGCCATGTGGGATGCTATACTAAAAATATATGAATGCATGGGAATTTATACAATATCTAAGCAAGTAAATGAAGGCTATATTACCTGTAGAAGGGTTAATAAACAAGCCTTAAGAAAACAGCCTCCAGGAGGGAGAAATCCTGGATTAAGACCCCTCCAAAGCATCCAAATTGACTATATTGAGAAGCCTCAAATAGGACGTTTAAAATATTTACTAGTGATAGTAGATCGTCTAACTAATTGGGTAGAAGCTATCCCCTTCCCCAGTGCTACTGCTAACAATGTAACTAAGGTTTTATTGGAATTAATAATCCCTAGATTTGGTTTAATAGAAAATATAGATTCAAATAATGGAAGTCATTTTACTTCCAATATTACTAAGGAACTTATGAAAATCTTAGACATAAAATGGGAATATCACACTTCATGGCAACCCCCTTCCTTGAGTAAGATGGAGAGAATGAACCAAACTTTAAAGAGGCAGATTACTAAACTAATGTTGGAAAGAAAGCTTCCCTGGATTAAATGTCTCCCCATCGCTCTCCTAAGGATTAGAACAGCTCCCTGAAAGGACATAGGCTTATCCCCATATGAATTCCTATATGGATTACCATATTTAGATAAAACAATGGGGTTTCCCACCTTTGAGACAAAGGATCAATTTCTTAAAAATTACATATTAGTTCTCTCTTATACCTTAACTTCTTTGAGAGTAAAGGGCCTTCTGGCACAGACACCACCTCTGGAGTTCCCTGCACACCTACATCAACCAGGGGACCATGTCCTGGTCCAGGTCTAGAAGGAAAATAAGCTGTATCCTGCTTGGGAAGGGCCTTATCAAGTCCTGCTCACCACTGAGACTGCTATCCAGATGGTCAAACAAGGTTGGACTCACTACACATAGGTTAAAGGGGGTCTCAACTTCCAATTGTGAAAGACAATGAATCCCATTCCATCACCCAGACCCCACCAAACTGACTCTAAAAGAACTTTAATAATGCTTATGAGGATATTGGGATTTATATCTTGTAAATTGATTATTGATGTAGCTTAGATCATCTTTCCTCTGATTGTCAAGACTAATATTTACCAGGTGCTCCCCTGTAAGAATTTACACAACCAAGAGCACTTGTCTGGGACAAACGAATATCATTATCCAACATACTCTGGAGAAGTTAATCTCTGTGAACTTAATAATGATGTTACCAAGATTGTCTTGGAGACAAAAGATTTACAAGAAACACTTAAGATAGAAATTGGACATAATGAGGCAAATGCCCAGGTGAAAAGGATTAAATATTCTCTTAGCACGCCCAATAAAACAACTTTTACACTTGTGCAACAGGAGGGCAGATTGCTCAAGTGGTCCCATTCCCTCTCTACTAGACCTTAGATCCAATGGACATGAGTTACATGATATCCCTCTTTCAGGAAAAGATGGCCTGGGGAAATAATTCTTGTAAAACCCTATCACTGCTTTTCCCAGAAGCAGAGGGTCAAAAACAAGAGCCCCCAAAGATCACCCAGCCAACCCCCTTCCCTCAGAACAAATTATACCTCATGCCTCTCTAGGTGGGGGGAGCAATTGGATTTCTTGGGAAATGTATCTGGGTGCCAGATCATTTGAGGAGGTATAGAATCAAACAGCACTTGCTGTAGCCCAAACTGGTATTTGGTGGTATTGTGGGGGACCCTTGCTTGAGACTTTACCTGCCAATTGGAGTGTAACCTGTACTTTGGTTCAATTGACTATCCCTTTCACCCTGATATTTCTGAGATCAAATCAATCACAGTGTTCTGAAAAAGAGAATCTTTCTTCCCATGGATCATTGAATCCCCATAAGTCAATAATCAAAGTTCAAATAACTAGTCTTGAGTCGATTTTCCTTTGGTGGTCCATGATAATGGATTATATTAAGGACAGCCATCAAAAGGTTATTAATTATGTAAGGGAAATTACCAAGGAGTTAAGCCTTACTGATGAAATAATATGGAAAGAAATAATTATACTTATTGTCTTCTTATTAATTGTTGCATTCGGGGCTGTAACCCTGATTAGATATATAGAGAGTATTGTTCAGAGATTGATTGCTATTACTAAACAACTTTCAGTTATAGGCCAAACTAGGTCTCCTACATCTGACATAATCAAAGATGAATGTCAAAAATTAGTATCAGAGTTTGAAGAAAAGAGTATATAAGCATTATATAAGGGGGGGGATTGTAAGATATATGTCTTTTCTGTCAAACTTGAAAGATTGTGATGTATAATCTACTATCTCCATTATCCCCCTCCCCTTTTGAAGGATAGTAACTCCACCACCTGTGTACGCCCACCTCTTTCCAAGAACTCCTTCTGGTATGCAGCCATCTTCTTCCGGTGAACTTGGAATCCCTACTACCCTCGCCACATAGGTGACCTCCCTATCCCCATTCTCTCCCAGTCGCCACCTACTTCCTCTTGCACCTGCCTCCACTTAATCACAGCCAATCACGCAGACAGTGCACCTGAGCTCCTCCAATTAGGGCAAAGGGCAGTATTGCATCAGGTTGACATTAAAAACCCCTCACTCCCTTTCGAGGCACACATTTTTCTTTTGCCTTTCGGCCGAAGTAATAATTTCTGCCTTGCTCACCCACATCAGACCACGTGTTTGATTTCATTTATACATAACTCAGAAACAGTAATGTCATTTTGAAGAGTGGTACATTTCATGGCCAGGCCTGTGATAGGGCTGACACTGCATAAGAAAGATAACACAGTAATTGAAGTAGAGGTAGAAAGCAATGCGAGATCTTTTACATATTCTAATAGTGTAAAATGTAGTGAACTGTATTTTTCTTCATACTTTTGATCTGCTGTTCACTGAAAGCTAGTTATATTTACTATTAAATTTGATTATATTTCTCCAAGGACCTGGGGAAACACTGGGAACTGCATTAACCTTTTTTATGTACTGTGCAGTGCTTTTGGATGGGTCAGTAGTTAACAAAAAGAAATGACTTAAGCCAATTTTGAGTTGTCAGTCTTTCTAATTTTGCTTAAAATGAATGCTCTCAGATAACAAAGAACATATAAATTTTAAGTCATTTACTTAACCATAACTCCATATGGTTAAACTTGGAGAAATTTATTAGGCCAATAAATTTTGGGGATGATAAATAGAAATTAAGGATATTATTTATGGTCATGTTTCTAACTGGAGAACAGAAATACAAATCAGGGAGACCACAAAGATAAGCACTTTTTCTGAAGGGAAGAAATAAATACTACAAAATTTGTGGATTTTAGAGGCTTTTGGAAACTGAAGATATCCATGAGCTCAGAGCTCCTTTGGGCAGCAAACGGATGGGGTTATCCAGATTATAAAGCTGTGAATGTCGCTGTTGGAAGGATGGCTATTAATTCAAAACACTCTACCCCTGTGAAAATCAGAGGCTTTAGAACTGGTTAAGAGTTCAGTTGGGATAACAGATAACCGAAAGAGAGGGAGAGCAGAACAGTCCTGTGGTATTTACTGGTTTTGCCTGTGACTATTTTTTATTATTTTTTTTGTTGCTGTATTTTTATGCTTTACTCTTAGAAGGAACTCTTTTAGAAGACAAATCATATGGTTGTTGCAAAATTATAGAGCCACCAAAGAGATTATCAAACTCAATTGCTTCCATGGTAACCATAGAGATTTTCATAAAATTTTGGATCTTGAGAAAAGGAATGAGATTTAACAAATTAATTTCATCCTATACTCCTGAAAACGGACAGAATAGAAATAATTTGGAGTGGGGTAAATTACAGAAAATATATGATTGTTATTCTCCAAATTTTATGGTACATGTCATGAAACTTTAACAGATGCATAAAAGAGATGATGACAGTTTTGGAAACAAAAGGAAAATTTTATTAGTGCCCACATCAGAAAATAAAGATTAGGAAATAAACAGACTGTCTTGGGACCTTAAAGATGGTTGTTTGGAAATAAATGGGGGAAGAGACAAGTAATACCTGTGTAGAAACTCTTGTCTGGAGAGAAAAGAACAGACCAGAGCAAGGCCAAATCAGTTAGGTTACTGTGTAGACCAACTGTGAAATATCTACCATTGTTTGTTTTTATTGGATTCTACTATGAATTTACACCCCTAGGTTTTGCCTAAAGACCTAAACTGTGGATGATACCCCCTAGATTTGAACAGAATACTGCAGAATAATAGGAGACAGTATGTTTGGGCATTATTTCCTCAGACCCCAAATATCCTTCAGATGGGATAGATGTCCCAGTATTTACTCCCTCTTACAGGTGCAGTATAAGACATAGAACTAGTATATGGACCCATTGGACCATAGGACCAAGTTGTTTTCTCTTGCAGTTTTATTAGTAACAAAATTATTTTTGCATGCCCCACCCATCTTCTGAGGTAGTTCTGAGGTTAGGAGAGGGAAAAAACACATTTTTTCCCCCAAATTAGCTCATACTTGTGTAGATCCTGGTCTCTAGGATCTTTGTGATTGCAGCTACAGTTCCCAATACAGGTCCTGCATGCAACATAATTAAGGGTTATGAGTGAGGCATAAAAAAAATCTGTCTTAACATAAAAGCAATTGAAGGATCAATACTTAAAAACACCCATGAATAAAACTCATGTCTGTCCCCAAACACTAGCCCTTTTCTGTTATGCTACACTTGACATTCACAACAACAAGAAGCAAGATAATCATCTGTGAATGACCTGATATTGATGTAGTAATTGGGACAAATTAAGCAGTCATATGGAAGGAAATTTTGGAAAGCCTTAAATGCCATCTTAAATGTCTGAAATTATTATAATAGGTTTTTGAAAGTTATTGAAATAATTGTTGTGAGAGATGTGATTACAGTTATAGAGACAAATTGTAAATTGGAAGGAAAAGGACTTAAGTTTAGAGATCATGAGAAGTTAGGTTAGAGACAAGAGAAAAGAAGATGATGGGAATTTTAGTATGAGTTTTAAAAATTTAGGAATATTAGAAATCTGATCAATACTACTGATATTAATTTGGATTTATATTCTTCATTCCCCAAGAAGTCTACCCAAGTATTTATATAGACCCAGATTAATCTTGAAACATATAACAGATGCCAGAAAGTGAAACGTTACGTATTTTAAGTATGTAAATACATCATGAAGCAATGTTATTTTTCAAAAGCAAAAAACTCAATACTCCCACTTCTAAAGTAATGTCAAGGTTATAGTTTAACAGTAGTTTAAAAATTGAATTAATGTAGACCATTAATCTCCTTTTTCCTTAAAGCATCACTTTGATTTTGCTATTTCTATGTTGGAAGACTTGTCTTGGTATCTTTGTTAATTATAATTTGGATTAAAATGCCTTAATTCCTTTCATTCTCCTCCCCTATGAAAATATCACCTTAATTAAGGGTAAAACCCCCCATAAATCAACATATATTTGTCCTCACCCAACTTTGACTGTCCTGTCTCTCTAGATTTTTATGCTATCAGGAGTCCCACTATTAGTCCCAACTCTCAAGTGAATCTGCACAGGGTTGAATCTGTGTAGCCTTGGGCAGGTCTAATGACTTCTCTGTGCTTTTACTTCATTGGTTTTGTAAGAACTGAATAGATGATATATTCTGAGATTTATAGGCATATCTAACAGATAGCAGGCACTCAAATATTAGATAATAATATTGTTCCTTTGGCTAGTAAGGCTGATGCACTCCAACATAAAGAATACTACTTAAAGTACAGGAATCAAATTCTTCCTTTGAGGCCCTTTGCAATTGATTTCACTAAACTGTTTTTAATGTCATATTATTTGACTGTGAGGTGATAGAACAAAAAAAGAATAAGGGTAATTCATTTAGGTTTTGAGCAGCTAAACATCAGATGGGTTTTTGTTGTTGTTCTCAAAGTGACCACTCAGTTTGTCAGAAGGAATTCCATTCTAAATGTGATTTAAGCTACGTGAAGAGAATGCTAGCTTGTGATGTCTCTATTTCTGTTCCCTGAGGCAGCATAATAGCATATTCTAGCTGACATAATTTAATACTACTGATTTGACAATTTTACAATAGAAATGGAACGGTGGCTCAGTGGTTACAACACTTGCCTGGCATACGCAAGTACACGGATTCAAACTCCAGCACCTAAGTACACAACTAAGTGTCAGAGCAATGAAAGTCATGTGCAAAACTTGTTAAAAATTGATTTTCTGTCTCTTTCTCTCTTACTGTCCTTCTCTCTTTAAAAAAAAGAAAAAGAAAAAAATGAAATTCAGCACCATACCTTAAATTTTTGATTAATAGCTAAATACTTTAAATTCTCTGAGCAATTCCTCAGATAAGTATAGTAACTATGCAAATAATATCGATTTTTATCATTAAAAGCAATCTATTGATAATGCTAATGTGTCCTGAGCAGGATATATTATTAATTGGCAAATAAGATATTTTATATATTAACTACTGGAATACAACTTTCTCATTCCAAGGAAAGGCTTCTGTTTCATCATATTGACTTAGAAATGTTTATATTCATATTATACAATGTCACCTATTTTTAATCTTCTTGATATACCCTAATTTGGACATTTTTATTTTTGCTGATTTTGCTTCTTCAGATAAAAATTTTGTTAAGTGCTATATAGTCATTCACAAAAGACCTGTACTTGAGTCAATAAATTTCCCTACTTAGAAATGAAATTTATGATTTAGGAGTAAGAAGGCAGTTTTGAGGTATGCCAAAAACTCAGATGTTGTTTTATTTGTGCATTAGAAGAATATATTTTTAAATAATGAATCATTAATTTAAATAAACCTGATTACCAGAAATTACACAATATGGGTAGAGTAAAAGCAATTAATACTGCCCCTCATCTAATTATATACAAATACCACAGATAAATTAGATTGAATCACATGAAATTATCATTTTGTGGATAAAATATTGTGAAGTGTCTACTAAGCTATACTTCTCCAACTAATAGTACACTTTTGTATTCTATTTTGTGTTAAGGTTAGTTTATATTGTTAAAATTTTATGACAATACAGTTAGAAAGTTGGTAGGCAAAATGTAATTTGTTATTTTGTTGAAATGTGGATTGATTGTTTTTTGCTTTGTAAAAATCACTATGGTAACATGTAAATCATGAATTCTAGCTTTGATTAATTCTGTAAGATAGAGTCTAATAAGTGAAAATGCTGGGTCAAAGGATGAGAATTTTAAAGAACCTCATTGATATTTGTAAATTTTCATCCAAAAGATGAAAATAATAATAATTTGTGATTAGGAATGTCTGAAAATGCCTATTTTTCTCCATATTCACCCACACTAAGTTTTAATATTTAAATATTTTCAATATATAAGTAAATAACATTATTTTTCCATTGGTAGTGGTATATTACACTTTTCACATATTTATTTGTATCATATATTCTTATGGTATCCTCCTGTTTTCATAGAGGTCATAATTACTTTGAGTGCTATCTGACAGCATAAGTACCCAAGAGTGGAACAGTTAATTAGAAGTAGTTCAGGTAGCACTCTCATTCTCCCTCCTCTTTCTGGTCCTTTTCCCTCCCATTATTATTATTAAATCAAGTAATAATGGATGTAGAATGACTCTTTTCTAGTTTTAAGACACATGGTAAGGTTGTAAAAGCTAACTAGTGTAATTTATTATTGCATTACATCATGATTACTATTAATATAGAAGCCATAATTTTTGCCCTTAAAAGGCTTGCAATTAAATAAACCAGTAAAAGTAAATGTCTTTCTATGAATGCAATGTTTAAAAATTTTCTCTTGGTTCTTTGATCCATTTCAATTTGATTTTTGTGCAGAGTGAGATATAAGGATCTAATTTCAGTTGTCTGCATATTGCTGTCCAGTTTGTCCAGCACCATTTATTGAACATTTTGACCCCTTTGTTGAATATCAGATGATTATAGATTTCTGGGTTAGTCTCAGTGTCTTCTATTCTGTTTCTCTTCCTGCCTGTTATCATACCAATGCCATGTTGTTTTTGTTACTGTAGTTATATAGTATAATGTCAGGTCAGGTATTGTGATCTCTCCAATCTTGTTTTTTTTTTTTAATAGTGCTTTGGGCTATTCTGGGTTTCTTATTGTTACAAATGAATTTGAGAATTGATTTTTCTATATATGTGAAGAATGGCATTGACATCTTGATGGGGATTGCATTGAATCTATACAGTGCTTTCAGCAGAAGAATATGGGATGTCCTTCTATCTTCTCAGGTCTTCTTCAATTTCTTTCTTCAATGTTTGATACTTTTCATTGTAGAGGTCTTTTTACTCCCTTTGTTAGATTTATTCCCAAGTATTTTATTCTCTTTGAGGTTATTGCGAATGGGACAGATTTCCTGATTTCTTCTTCAGCAGAATTGCTGCTAGAGTATAGAAAACCAATTGATTTATGGGAACTGATCTTATATCCTTCCATTTTGCTGAATTCATTTATGTGACTAGGAATTAAAAACCAGGGACCATACAATTATTAGAAGAAAAAATAAAATCAACACTCCACCATATTGGTGTAGGCTCCATCTTCCTTAACAAGACTCCCATAATGCAAGAACTGAAAGCGAGAATCAATGAGTGGGATGCCATTAAACTGAAAAGCTTCTGCACAACTAAGGAATTAGTCAAGAGTATCAAGAAAGAACCTACAGAATGAGAGAGAATCATGACCTGTTACCTTTCTGAAAGGGGGCTAATATCCAGAATACACAAAAACTCAAAAAGCTTAACACAAAAATACACAATAAATTCAATGAATAAATGGGCTCCTGAATTAAATTTATCAACAGGGGAAGTGCAAAAAGCCAATAGCTATACAATAAAGTATTCTACATCACTAGCAATAAAAGAAATGCAAATCAAAACTGCACTGAGATTACATCTTACCCCAGTGAGAATGTCAAAAATGAAGAACATGAACAATTATAGATGTTGGAGGAGTTGCGGGGAGAAAGGAACACTGCCACACTGTTGATGGGATTGAAAACTGGTACAATCACTCAGGAAAGCAGTGTGGAGACTCCTCAAACAATTAAGGATCAAACCACCAAATGATGCAGCTATCCTACTCCTAGGTATTTTCCCAGAAGAACTAGAATCAGTTTATTATAGAGATATAGCTACGTCAATGTTTCTAGTAGCTCAATATACAATAGGGAAATTATGTAGATGCCCCTCGCTGGATGAATGGATCCAAAAACTGTGAGATACACAAACACAGAATGGAGTTCTACTCAGCTATTAGAAAGAGCAATATCATGGCTTTTGCAGGTAAATGGATGGAAATGGAAAAAAATCATGCTGAGTGAAACAAGTCAAACTCAGAGACTGAGTTGAATGTTTTCTCTCCTATATGGAAGCTAGAGTAAAACCTAAGATAGGATGAAAGTAAATTGAGTTTATTTAATAGACTCTCAAAATCTGAAGTAACACATTAGCTGTGGGGACTCTAGCTATGAAGAGAGGTGGGAGAAAAAGGGAGGGAATGGAAGGAAGGTAGACAGGGGATGATGTTCAATACTGTAGAGTACATTTGACTTCTATGAGAACCCCAAATATATCCAGACAGGCATATAAATGTAGTAATCTCAATGTGTAAATTACATGTATATAGTCACTAATTTCTGTAACTTGCGGGGACTAGAGAGGAGCCATGAGATTTGGGGGCAGATCCTGGACAAGGATCAGGTTAAAACAACTCTGCCAATATGTATGTTTATATGAAGACAATCCAATGAATCCCATCATTAGGTAAGTTGATGCTGAACCAATTAAATTTGTTTTCTGTCTTGGTTCCATGTTCTTCATGATTATATTTTATATTTTTCTTGTCCTTTGTGTACTTTCAGCTGGTAGGTTTCACACAAACCAAATGTTCATAGTAGTTTATATTTTTTGCAGTGAGCATGTTATTTTGTGTGGAATTCTGTTTTATATGAAATTTGTATGAAGTCTGTAGTTTTGCTTTCATTTCTGTAGACATACACATGTATAATTATTTTAGACAGGATTTTAGGAACTTGTTTAAAGTTCACCAGTTGGACTTTGTCCATTCTCTTGGCACTGTAGTATGTGGATAATCTCAGATTTGAAGCCATTTTATGAGGTAGAGACTTAGTACTGTGAGATCCTCTGCAGAGATAAACACTTTTATCATTATAAATATCCCCTTTCTTTCAGGTAATTACACAACACTCGGTATGACAGCAGCTTTTATTTATTAAGTTTACATAAGTCCACTGTGATGGACAGACACTAAAGTAACTCCCAATGACCCCTGCCTTCTGGAATTCATGCCCTTGTATATTCTTTTCCTTGACTTACTTCTAACCAATGAAACATGACTAAAGTATTGAGATGTCACTATTTTAATTATGCTATGATATAATATGCTATAAGGGACACAGCATGATTATTAAATCAATAATGACAGGCCCACTCAAACACCTTGCAGTGTTGACACATGTGTTATTTAGCAGTATGATACAACCTGGCCCAGGCATGTCCAAGAGTTAAGATCACCATAGCACAGAAGCAACTCTCTCATAATCTTTAGAACAAAACTTACCCTTGGTGAAAGAAATACCTGGTAACTGGACTGCACAGGGGAATAAGAAAGGGGGAAGGATCTCTCAAACTCTGAGAATGGACTCCAGGTAGAGATCTTCCTATTAGGTAGTCATCTGACCCCTGGCTTACTGGGCCCAAGCCACCAGCCTGTTCTGTCTGGTAAGAGCACTGCCAGAGAATACTACTTGAGCATCCGATAGTGTCTAAGGTTCCTCTTATACCTCTTATACCTCCCTGGTATAACTGGTTAACCCAAGAACCCCAGGCATGACACAGGGTACATTTGAGTTTCATCTTCCAAGTTAATATGCTAGAATGGGTTGTCCTCAATGACCTTGAATAGGCAAGCTGCTGTGAAGTAAAGGCCATGTTATTATGTAAGTCCACACAGCAAAGAATAACTGTGTGAGAGCATTTTCTAGCAAAAAACTGAAATCTAAGTCATTCAACCACAAGGAAATGAATTCCACCAACAATCTGAAGGAGACTGGAAGCAGAACATTTCTTAATTGACTATGATGAGACTTCAGTTCCAACCTACATGTGCATTGCAGCCTCATGGAATCCTGTGGTAAAAGATCTGTTTAAGCTGTGCCCAGACTCCTGACTTATAGAACTATGGATAATAAATATGTCATCTTTGCAGTCACCAAGTTTGTGCTAATTTGTTTTGTGGCAATGGATATCTAACAGATTCAACATTACCACCAGTGATTTTCTAGCTTTTGTAGGTTTATACTAGTGAATTAGAAAGAACATTATGGGGAAAAGAACCCATGCATACTTTAATTTTTGTCAGCCTACAGTGTGACAATAACCTCTGCTACTTCACCTGGATGAGGTATTTTCACTCAATTTTAGAGGTTTCCATTTAGACATTTTTGTTAAAAAACCTTGTACATTGATCAGGGAATCAGTGCAACAACTCCAAGAGTGACTTAGTGTTTCTGTATCAATTTAGCACTCAACGAAATGGGAAATGCCCACAAGGGAAGGTCTTTGGTGAATTGAATCTAGTGTAAGAGGGACTTGGCCTTCATATTCCCTAAACCCATGTGGGAGCCATGGCAGCCTTTGGGTCCTCTAATATATCAATGCCATATTGATGACCACATTTTTCAAGGGCAGTTGCTTTTAGGGCGTACAAGAGCTGATCATTCTTCTTTCCACAGAGAGTTACTCTGGTAAATTGCCACAAGTTCTTTTAGGGAAATGTTGAAGTTGTCAGTATTGTATATACTTGTGAATGTGGCAGGATCCTTCCTCAAGAGGTTCTAGTTACCTCTTTAATTGGCAATACCAAAAAAAAAACTTGTAATGATGGGGTGTGGAGAGGTTATAACTTTCTAAAACTTAATAGCAACTGATATCATTCCTTTGCTCCCCCATTTTGTTTTCTTTTCTTAACTTTTTTGAGGTACAATTGACAATAGTAATAGTATATACTTAAATTATAGAACTTGATGATTTAATTTATACATAAACATTTATTCTGAAACGATCTACACAATCAAGCTAATTAAAATATCCATCACCTCACATAGTTTTTTTTTCTTTTTTGGTATGTTAAGATCCACTTAACAATACTGTATTGGACACTTGAAATTTGGTAACTGGTCAACACTAGAGCTGAGAATTTTCCATCTTGCATAACTGGAACTTTGTAAACTTTGTAGGGGAGTGAGGCAGAATTCAGAATTTTACCTTTTCAACTCTGGAGATTCTTTATGGTTGGATCTGAGAATTAGAAAAATAGGAGAAAAGCATCCAAATTTATCTAGTACATGTTTTATGTGGCAAGGGAGGCTTCATAAACAAATGAAGATCCAAAGAAGCATCGTTTACATATTGAATTGGAGAAAGAATAGTAGACCATGGAAAAGTAGCTAAATTAGAGTGGTAGACTTAAAAGATAAGCTTTATTTTAGTAACATCTGTATAGAATTCTGTTGGTTTTGATTTTGTGTTGTTAATAAGAAAGTTACTTTCCTTCCAGTGTAGGGAGATCACCTTTTACATCTCCTGCTTTTAAGAATCAGAAGGTCAGAATCTCTTCTTACACTGCTGTTTGTCAAGTGCCTTTAATTCAGTATAGTCAGTGTGCTATAGTGGTACATCTTTAGCTCCTTCAGGATTGACTAACAACTTCTTGTTTACCCCTCCTCTGCAACCACCATTCCAGTTTCACTTATATGAATTTGACTGTCTTAAATTCCACGAACAAGGGAAATCATGCAGTACTTATCTTTCTGTTTTGGGCTTATTTTATCTACCATGATATCCTCCAGTTTCATCCATGTTGTCACAAAAGGCAGGAGATCCTTTTATAAAGGACAAATGAATTACTCTTGTGTGTGTGTGTGTGTGTGTGTGTGTGTGTATGTGTGTGTGTGATGTGACGTGACAGATTTTCTGTATTCATTCATTGGTCAAAGAACAGTTAAGTTGTGTCCACATCTTGGCTATGGTGAATAATGCTGCAATGAATGTGAACATGTAACTTTTTATTTTGATAGATGATTAAACTTTGAAAAAGCAACACGAATAGTAAAATCACTCTGGTGTACTCCTTAATTAGATTCTCCTATTGTTTATATTTTTCTCTAACTTGTTTTTTGTTGTCTTTCTTTTATGTTTGCATGTGATTATGTTTTTTCTAAATTGTCTCAGAGTAAGTTGCAAATGACATACCCATTTAACTCTAAATATCTTATTTTATATTTCTGAAGAACCAGGATATTCTCTTAATAAACATAGCATAATTATTAAAGCAAAATTATAACCATGATATAATCATGCTATTTAATTGAGTTCATATTCATATTTTACAAGTGATCTCAGTAGTGTTTTTTATAGTTATTATATTTTCCAGTCTAGGAAATAATCCAGAAATATGCTCTGCACTTAGGTATTCTGTTTCTTTAGTCTATTATTCTGAAATATTTTCACAGACTTTCATTATTTTTGTTGGGCTTGGCTTTTGTGAAAAGTAAAAGACGATTGATTTGCAAAATGCCCCTTACTCTGGATTTTTCTGTTGCTTCCTCATGAGACTCAGATCATGCATTTTGTATGGGAACCCTGCAGAAGAGAAGTGAAGTTCTCATGGTATCATATTAAGGAGTGCAGGATTTCAGTTTGTCCTGACATTTGAATGACAACTTTTGATGATAGGATTAAGGTGGTGCCTGCTTGTGCAGTTTATCCATCATGAAATTTCATTTTTGCCTTTGTTTGTAAGTAATGTGTGGGTAAATATATATTTTCACTATCAATTATTCTGTTTTTACTTTAACATTCACCTTGTTAATTCTACTAATGATATTCTAATACATTCTTTTCCATATTTTTGTCATTCAATTACAATAAAAAAATATATTCATGTATACCTATTCACCATGAACTCAGGGACTTATTTCTTTAACAAGTTATAGTGATTCTCATTACATATGTGATGCTGAAAGTGACTTAAATTGGCCAGTGTGAGCCTCATCCTTTACCCTTTCGATGTTCCTCTGCTTATTCTTTAAACATTTTCTTATTTTCCATAATGATAAAGTATTCCCTGCTCATCTACCTTTCTTTGTTCTAAAATGAGCCTTTTACTTAAAGATCCTTGGTTCCTTTACTGGAGGAGGTTTTTAAGAAACAAATACTTGACTTTCGGAAGTTCTCCCAGTGTATTCTTGATTATAGACTTTCTCACCAGGACAAAACAAGGAAATACAGTAAGGGACAGCATTTCCCTGGTGAGGCCATGCTGAGACTTACCCCTGGTTATTGGTTTACAAACAGTGAGAGAAAGTGGATTTGTGAGAAAGACATGCATTATCTTTGCAGAGTCATGTGTTGAGAGCTTTGCATATGACCTTAGTTTAAAATACATTGGTTTCTTCATTGAAATATGCTGAGGAAAACAAGCTGTGGTTGATAATCAAGGTTTAAAAATGGACTGTTTTTCTCTCTGGAGTAAGAGCTCTGAAAAATATTTTCCTACATGTATTTTGAATCAGAATTTTAGATATATTAAAGAACTGACCCTGAAGTGTCTTATTTTTTAAAAACATAAAGATATTGCCTATGGCCTTGGAATTACGAATGGTCAAATCCAAAATAAAATAGGGTTTACTTGGCTCAGTGGTTATTTTAAATTTTATTCTAGCATAAATTCTGCCCTGGCAGCCATTGTATATTATATACTGGATGATTATATGACTTTCAGAGAAGCATTACTTTATATCTGTGGTACATAAACCAAATATAACCTTTTCTGTTCCATAACATTAAGTGTTTATGAAGTCACATATTCTAATTCTGGGAGGAATTTGATGTCAGTATGAAAAACATCATCTGGCTACTAAAGGAAATGCTTTTGGCAAGTGGGTTGCTGATCCTTAGTTACATAAATATAAACATTGTGAATGAGACAAAGCATCATTTTTGTATCATTTTGGTTTCCTAAGTGTTCTCTGCATTCAATCTGCACTTGTTTTAATGTCCTCAGGCAATTTTCTGCCTCCTCTCCAGAAGAATTGATGGCAATATATTTGTAATGAAACCTCAGGAGCCAAATTTATTTTATACCTACGTATTTTCTTCTCAGAGTTACTCTATAAATCTTTGTTTTCCTTGTTTATCTAGAGTTCTCTGACACTACACTTGAGTGACTCCTTAAGTTTTCTTCCTACTTGAAAATACTTTTTGCTAGTGGCTCTCCAAGGACCAGGAGAGTTTCTGGAAATTTAACTCTTTTGTAGAATAGCAGAAACTTGGCTTGACATACTTATAGATTTCTAGCAACCAAGTTAATTGACTTAGAGATACAAAACAAGGAAATATTGGTAGAGTTGAAAATTTTTGATGTTATTAACTATTTCCATGTTCATATTAACTAGATGCCATGACAAATTTCTGGTACCAAAGCTAAGAATTTTATTGAATACATATAGGAATGTGGAATGTTGTTTGAGTTAGGATCAGTATGTATAGTGAGGTCAAGTTTGTGAAGATTCTGTATTCAACCCATATAAAGTAGATATAAACATTTTTAAGGATTTTTAAAGATGCTTTACAAAAACAAAACAAAACAAAATAAAAACTTGCCACATTTAAATGTTAACCAAATTAAGCAAACAGTATCCCATCCTTCTTTCTGACCATGATGGTTATAGAGAAAGGGAGGATGAATATGTAAATGATGTTCCAGTTCAGACTTCAAGTCCCTTTAAACATAAGTTATTTTTTAATTAAGAAATTTACTTGTTGAACAATCAAATATGCTTCTAACGAAGGCAGAGAAGGCATTTGATAAAATTCAATACTACTTTATGCTCAAAACTCTAGGCATCAAGGGAAAATACTTCAACTATGTCAGATCCATTTATGACAGATCCAAAGCCAACATTATCCTCAATGGAGAAAAACTGAAAGCACTTCCACTGAATTCAGGAACAAGACAAGGCTGTCCGCTTTCCCCACTCTTGTTCAATATAGTCCTTGACACCCTTGCCAGAGCCATCAGGCAAGACAAGGAAATCAAAGGTATTCGTATAGGAAAAGAGGAAGTTATCTCTATTCGCAGATGATATGATTCTATCACCAAAAGACCCAATAAGATCGGACAGAAAACTTCTAGAGCTTATAGGCGATTGCAGAAAAGTAGCTGGCTACAAGATCGACACCAGTAAGTCACTAGCTTTCCTTTACTCCAGCAACAAATCTGCAGAAGAAGAAATCAGGAAATCTCTCCCATTCGCTATCTCCTCTAAAAAAATGAAATACTTGGGCATTAACCTTACAAAGGATATTAAGGACATATGCAAAGAAAACTATCAAATACTAAAAAAAAGAAATTCCAGAAGACCTGAGTAGATGGAAAAACATTCCATGCTTATATGGAATAACAGGAGACCCAGACTAGCCAAAACATTACTCTACAAGAAGGAAGAAGTAGGAGGTATCTCAGTCCCTGACCTGAAATTATATTACAGAGCTGAAGTAGCAAAAACAGCATGGTATTGGTATCAAAACAGAACTGAAGTCCAGTGGAACAGAATAGAAGATATTGAGACAAACCCCCATATCTTTAACTATTTGATATTAGATAAAGGGGGCAAAAGCATAGTGCGGAAGAAAGATAG
>PVKS010004769.1:0-15491 GCA_004027875.1 Aplodontia rufa
AAAAAAAAAATCAATCTTTTACCTTAGGTGTTTATGTGCATTAAGAAACAATGGAATCTATCTTGGCCTGAAGACTCCCGTTCTTCCTCTCCTCCAAAACTACTCCATAAAATCCATGTACATTGAGATACTCTCTTTACAAATACAGCAGGAAAAGGACAGAATATATATACCAGAGGCTGTAATCTGTAAGAATCAAAAGGGTAGACAGGTTGACATCGGACTGTCAGTTCTTGGCAAAAGAACGAAGTCTCTAGAGAAGTTCCTCCACTTTTAGGATAAGCTCACAGGCAATCTGTCACTTGACTTCCCCTCTCATATCACCTTTACTAGCGTCCATCCTGATCACTATACTCCAACTTCCCGGGCTTCTTTGCAGTTCCTCAACACCCCATGCACTACTGCTTCAGGGTATTTTCATGGTTGGCTTCTTCTTTCTGATACACCTTTCTTTTAGATATGATGTGAGACTTCTTTCAAGAGTCTGTTTAGATGATACCTAATCACTGAGAACTTTACTGGCTTCTCTAAATAAAATAACCTACCCAAAATTTGTGCTCTTTTCCTTATAGTACTAATTGCCATCTATCCATTTAAATGTAAGCTACCTGAGAACAGAGACCCTATTGCTTTGGATACTGCAGAACCCCCTAACATCCTGCTCACATAGCAGTGGGTGCCTAATAATTACTCTTTGATAGGATGAATAAAAGAAGTTGTGACATTATGCTAATAATTGATTTGCAACTGTTGTTGAACCATTGAGTTTCTTTGAGTCTTAATCCCTACATTAGCATCACTAAAATCTTTCCTTTTCTACAATCAATTATTCACTCACTCATACCCAGACCTACAGAAAGGGTTAGAACCACTGACTTGGTAGGGGCAAACATGGCAAGATCTTTCTGGTGACTAAGTGAAGGGCAGAATTGAGGGAGACAAAAATGTAGGCAAACTGGTGTAATTCAAGAATTGGATGATAGAAGATTGAATTAGGCAGGTGGAAATGGATAAAGCTGCATATAAAAATACTTAGGCAACACTATCAGCAGAACCTGGGACACGTTGGGAATAACCACAAGTGAATAGCCAAGGATGACTCCAGATTTCTAGCTGGGGTGAGTGGGTTGATAATGCCACCCGCTGAGAGGGATGATATCAGAGGAGGTGATGTGGAGGTGGGCTATTGTTGTTTTAATTTGTGCAAGACCTATGTGAGCAGCAGAGGACTGGCTATATGTGGCTGAGGTTGTGGTCTTCAGATTTACATTGTGGAGTTGTGTCCCCCAGCTCATGGCCCGAACCTGTAAACATGACTCCAATGAAGTCATCACTGTCTCTCCAGATCCTGCTCCTGCTCCTCCTCTGGTTATCTCTCCAGCAATAGATCTCAGTTTCACAGTCTGTGAGTGGGAAAATATAGAGTTAACTTATTTCAGAACTAAGTACTAGTTAGAGTACTTAGCTAGAGTGGTGGCTTGGCAGTTACACTGCCTGCCTGGCCTGGCATGCACAAGTACGAGAGTTCAAACCACGTACACAACGAAGTTTCAGAGCAATGAAAGACACATGAAAAACTAAATAAAATAGTTTCTTTCTCTCAGTGCCCTGCTCTCTTAAAAAAAAATAACTAAGTACTATTTTTCTGGAAAAAAAATTCACAAAGTATAATTTTCAAATAAGAAATCTTTTTGTTGCTGTTTCTTGTTGTTGGGACCAGAACCCAGGTTCTTTGCGCATGTTAAGCCCATGCTATACCACTGAATTATCTCCCCAGTTCCATCTAATGAGGAAGTTTTTACTTGAGAAAACCTGTGCCCCCACCTCACCATAAACCATTACTGCCCTCCAGAAACAACGCCTTTAGCTCTTAGTTTTATTTCACCTGGTATTATCTTCCTACTTCTAGACGTTATGCTTGTGCTATATCTTGGTTTATTCTTTTTACACATTTTCTATTTCCATTTTTGGCTCTCTTACAATCTCTCTGTTCATTTTCTCTCTCACTGTCTTAATATAACTCTAACACTGTCTTAATATAACTTTTTTTTGTTAAATCAAGTGTTTACGTTAATATCATCATGTAACTTCTAGCCTCAGAACCAATGTACTTAGAGTTTAGCACAAATTTAATTTTTCTCTTTAGAATTACTTTGCTTTTCATTTGCTTAGACTTTTTTTGCCTATCCTTCATTTTTGCAAATATTCCATCATGTATAATAAATTGCTATCAGTCTTATTTTCTAAAATCTCAAACTTGTCAGGTAAAGTTGCTTTAGCTTCACATTTGAGAATTTGGCTACCTTTAGACTTTCATTTTGAAAATGAAAATACTGTTTCTTCAGAATTTGAAAGAAATATTTCCACTGAACCCTGGTATCTGGTTCCATTCCCAAGAGGCCCAGGGTCATCTGATTGCTACTCTTTTGAAAATTTATTTTCCATCCTTTCTCTGAAAACTTTAGGCTTTCTTCTTTATCACTAGTTTCTGAAATTTCATGACTTTATGACTTGTGTCAATTTCTAGGGTTGTATTTGTTAGACCGGCTGGGGGCAGGGCTTCAGCCAGGCTGCATGGCTGATCATGGCCATCATGGCCGACCAGTCATGGTGACAGGCTGGGGCCGTGGCTTCAGCTAGCCCATGTGGTCTTGGCACTGGCTAAGGGGCAGGGCAAAGGGCAGCTTGCCCAAGAAAAGAATAGCCAATCAAGATGCTGGCAGATAAGCTCCAATGGATTGATGGATCCACCAGCCAATCTCTGAAAGACCAACCCCATCAACTCCTCCCATTTAACCAATAAAGCCAGCTGCATGGCGAAGGTCCAGCGCCTTTTTCTCCTACACGCCACTTCCCTTGTCTGCTCGTCATTTCCCCTGCTCACTATGGCGGCATAGGTGATTTTGGCCTGAGAGTCGCATTTTTCCATTAAAGGGTTTTGGTCACCTGTTCCTAAGTCTGGCTACTTCTTTGAGTACCTGCGCCTGGATTTATACTCGCAGTTTCTGATTTTTTTTTTTTTTTACAGTATTCATTACCTTCTTTTCACTATAAGACACTTTATAATTTAAACAAAATTTAGATGTTTTGTGCTGGAACCACTGAGCCACCACTCCAGCGCCTATATAAACATTTCTTTACTGATAATATTATATGTGTGGGAAACAAGCTCGGTGGCACATGCCTATAATTGCAGCTTCTCAGGAAGCTGAGGCAAGATCCCAAGTTCAAGGCCAGCTGAGCAACTTTTCAACTTCCTATCTCCAAATGAAATGAAAAGGGCTGGAGTTGTAGCTTGGTGCTAGAGCGCTTGCCTGGCATATACGAGGGCCTGGGTTCCATATTCAGTAACAAAAGCAAACAAACAAACAAAAAATTAAGCATTTGGTTTCCGGGAGCTCCTTTTAAATTTGATGTTTGCCTCATTTCCGTAGCCTTATCTTTTAAGAATGCTAATGTGTCTTCTGAGCATGTTAATTAAGTCTGAGCCTTGGCTTTTTTTTATATCTAGGTTATGGGTGGATTTTCCTTTTGTTTCGTGATCAAAGCTGTTTTCAGAGTGTTAATGGATCATTGAGGAGTGATCAGACAGTGCCCTGGCCTTTTGTTCTGCCCATCAAGAGCATAAGTATCAGGAAGACTGTTCTCTGGTGCAGTCTGCAGTCTCTAGAAAAGAAGGTTCCCTTCTTTAAGGGTCATATGCTTATTCTGAGTAAGATTAGGTGGGATCTCACCATTTAGGATGTGGATTTTGCTGATTTCTCCCTGCTCTTTACCTCTCCCCTCTTTTCTCTAGAATCCAGAGTCAACTTCTGAGAGAGCCTGCAGACTGTTGAGAGGGGAGTGAGGACTGGGCTTGTGGCCAGTGGCTGCAGAGGAAAAGAGAGGCTTAGGTCTCCTCTACCCCTCCTCTGCCTTGTCTATGTCCCCCGTGCTCCCTGCTGCTTTTGGAGTACCACTCTTGTTCTGCTTTTACAGAGGTACTCTCCTGATGGACAAAGGCCTGATTGTGGAAAAGCTGTGAGATTAGTAAAATAGAACCCAGACCTTAGAGTAAGGGATGTGTA
The DNA here is from genome assembly GCA_004027875.1 of Aplodontia rufa. Lineage (NCBI taxonomy): Eukaryota > Metazoa > Chordata > Mammalia > Rodentia > Aplodontiidae > Aplodontia > Aplodontia rufa. Next base: position 4,068 of record PVKS010004769.1, read on the forward strand.
AAAAGATTTAAAATTCCCCCTCACAAAAGTGTCATTCAGACAGGATGAGCAGCTTCTGTAGATCTGTTGTATGCATGATGATTATAGTTAACAATAATGTATTATATATTCAGAAATTGCTGAGAGTACATTTTTTTTTTTTTTTGGTACCAGAGATTAAATCCAGGGGTGCTTAACCACTGAGCAACATCCCTAGCCCTTTTTATTTTGAGACAGGGTGTTGAAAAGTTGCTTTGGGCCTTGCTAAGTTGCTGAGGCTGGCTTTAAATTTGTGATCCTCCTGCTTCAGCCTCCTAAGCCATTGAAATTATAAATGAGCATCACTGTGCTCAGCCTGAGAATAGATTTTAAATGTGCTCACCACACACAGAATATAACCATTTGACGTGATGGATATTGTAAAAATCAGGAAACCCGCAGGTGTTTGGCACCAAATGTTCAGGAGTAAATGTTCGAAAATGAGTCAGGCCTAAAAGCAGCTGAGCAAAACCTTTTTATTGGGATCACCAGCTCTTGGTCCAGATTCACCGGTCTGCCAGAGTGAGGGCAGGCAGAGGAAGTTTGGGGGTCTTGTCCTCGGGGATTGGCTGGTGACTCGATCGATCATTGAGCAATTGCAAGACGCCATTGGGGCTTGTCTGCCAGGGTCTGATTGGTTGTTCCTTTCACACTTGGGCTGCCTAATGCCCTATCCTAGCTGCCTGGAATCGACCTAACAGATATGTTAATTAGATTGACTGTTGTAATGACTTCACAGTGCATGTGGACATCAAGTATAACATTATACACACACACATATATATATACAATTTCTGTTGGTTAATCCTCTCAATAAAAGCTTGGTGGGGCATGGGGATAATTCTTAGTTTTGACTAAATAAAAAAGTAAAATTTCTATTTAAGAATAACATTTAAATGTTCTTATATACCAAAATATTAGTAATAGTTATCATTGGATGTTAAGAATATATATAAGGAATGCCAGGCGTGGTGGTGCACATCTGTAATCTCAATGACTCTTGGGAGGCTAAGACAGGAGGATCACCAGTTCAAAGCCAGCCTCAGCAACTGAGTTAGGCCCTAAGGAACTTAGTGACACCCTGTCTCAAAATAAAAAATAAAAGAAGGGCTTGGGATGTGACTCAGTGGTAGAGCATCCGTGGGATCATTCTCCAGTAACAACAAAAAAAAAGTATATATGGTAGGGAAGGAAAAAACTCAAAAGAAGACTGATTGAGGAGTAAGAGGCTAGGCTTACCTTAGGTAAAAGTGTAACATGTATTAATCAAAGGAGGAGAAAATTGTTGGTACAGAAATCAGTAGAAAGATTATGGGTTAAATTGTATGTGCTAGTACTGTTCCTAATGATTATAAGAGTTCACCTGAAAATTGGTGGATGGTGGTTGAATGTAACAGGATTTACAATAATAAACCATCAAATGGGTTATCTGAATTTTCTAAAAAGTGGACAAGAATTGTGGGGAGGTGCAAGACTTTGATCCTTATATCAAAATCCTCAATGTCCAATTGAAGATTATCTAAGGGTAATATGGACTAGAGAGTTGCAAATCCTTCAGGATTTGCTACTTTATTCAAAGAAATACACCTTCACAGTCACCTGTAACTAAAACTTGCTATCAATAACAGCTTTTAGGACTAATCTGGGAGGAATCATATTTTTTTTTTAATTTGGTTCTAGTTTCTCTTTTTTCTTCCCTTTTTGTAATTATTAGAGCTTTGTAGTTGTACAAAGTAGTTGGGGGTGATCCTCACAAACTCATACATGCATAGAAATTGACTTCAGTTCAAAACATGTAAAGGTTCACGAACTTGCATGCCATCCTTTCGCAGGGGCCTTGTTAATCTTCCCTGTATGGTTCCAATCTTGGTGCATGTGCTGCTGAAGTGAGCACCGTAATCCTATTTTAAACAAAGAATCATTATGTCATATCGAATCTAGCTGTATTTTCCTGTTTAGCTTTATCTATGTAGTACACATTTTGTGTAGCGTTGAAAGTCTCCACTTTCTTATTCACTGTTCCTTAATATGTTCACCTCTTAATTTCTATGTTTACCTAATTGGATCAGGGAATTCCAAGTGAAAGAAGATGGAAAGATGGGGGAAAGCCTCTGAGATATGATAACCAACATTTTAAGTCAAAGAAATTTTACAGGCTCCCCGCCACCCCACCGGTTTACAGAAGCCCTTTGATCATTTCCATCCTGACCCATTGTCTCCTCTGCCCAGGTCTGGCTGACCCACTTCCTGGATTGATAAAGAGTGCATGGGAGCCAAGAAAACACTGCCAGGTTAGTCAGATTCGTGCAGAGGAAGTTACTTCAGAACTCCTTGTATTTATGTTCCTTTATAAACATTTTCACTCCCACCCTTTACCTAAACCATTCACACTCCTTCCACCCCCTAAAAAAAAAAACAGTTATAATAAAAACAAACTTATGCTCTGGCTCACTGTGGGTGGTCCTGTTTGTGATCAGTCCAACAGTTAGTGGAGATTCTAGGATTGGGATTTCTTTCCCCTTCCTCATGACATGTAGTGAAAATAGTAAGAATAATCCTGCTAGTACACAGCTCTCGCCAATCCGGATGTTCACTTGTTTTTCTGATCTCATAGTCCTTATTTTGGTGCTAGAGATTTAAACCAGGGGCGCTTTATCATTGAGCCACATTCCCTCTCCTTTTTGTTTTTTATTTTGAGACAGGGACTCAATAAGTTGCTTAGGGCCTTGCTAAATTGCTGATGCTGGCTTTGAACTTGCAAACCTCCTGCCTCAGCCTCCTAAACTGCTGGGATTACAGGCGTGTGCCACCAAGCCCAGATGATCTCATAGTCTTTAAATATTTATTCAATATTTTTTAGGTAACATTTTCTTCCTTATAGTAACCAGGAATCCATATGGTTTGCATGGGTTGAATAAACTGCCTAAAGCAAAGGAAGTAGCTGGGAGAGTCCATTTGCTACCAGCACCCTTGCAATTCTGCTGACTCCAAGTCTCTTAAATTAATGAAGATCCAGACTGATTTTGATAAGTAGCACACACATGCACACACTTTTAAGAGGAGCAATTACACACTATTTTTTTTAAAGAGCAATTCTTATCCTCTGCAAATTAGACTCATTAGTTTTCTGGTTTGCCTTCAATATTGTAACTATATTTTTCTCCTTGATAAAATATAGTTTTAATTTCTTAATAGATTCACAGATTCAGGGGAATTTACTTAAATTAACTTGGTGCTCTGGGAATATAAACCCCAGTGGATCAGATTTCTCTTTTAGCCGAAAGCTGTGTGAACAGTACTGTACACATGTGGACACAACTGTTCATTGGGTCATCTTTTGCTAGACCACAAACAGCGCAGATCCTCTCACAGTGTCTTTGGTAATTTAGAGGCATCAATCTTGTATTTCAGAAGATTTCTTGGCCCTGAGAATACGGAGATGACTAGTAGCTGGGGGGCTCCTAGGTAGCTTCATGATGGGGGCTGGTCACCAGAAAGACAAAGGCACAATTAGCAGTTGGGAATTTCAGCCCTACATCTCAGCCTCCAAGAAGTGAAGAGGAGTCAATCACCAAAGACCAAAGATTGATGTAATCAATCATTTTAAGGAGATATTCATAAAAATCCAGAAGGACAGGGTTTTAGAAATTTTAGATGGATAGAAAAGAACACATCCACATGTGGAAGTGTGGCAGACTCCAACCCCACAGGGATTCCTCTTGCTATCAAACTCCTTCCAGACTTTGCAGGATGTATCTTTTCATCTGATTGTTCATTTGCCTCCTTTAAAATATCCTTTGTTGGAGTGGCATCAACAAGCCGAGTTACCTCCGTCCACAGCAAAGGACCAAATCAAACAAAACCCAGCAGCTACTTCACTGGAATGCTTGAGACAGAGCTGGAGTGCAGGGGAGATGCAACAGAGATGCTGCAGGGCATGGAGACACAAAATGGGCTTATAAAGAGAACTAAACACACAGCATCCCAGCTCTTGAGATCAACCTTGAGCCAAAAGGGACTTCACTCAGTGGGGAAAGATAAGCAGAAGCCCCCACCCACCCCAGCAGCCTCATTCACACCATAGGCACCTGAGGAGTTTACTGATGGAGAAAGCTGTGGCCTTTCAGGCACTGAGCCCCATTTGCTGAGTGGCCAGGTTATGACACTGATGCATTGCCCCCCAAAAAAGCCCTGCCTATTTGTGTCCTCCTGTTCCCAGGCCCCTATTCAGGATGCCATCTCAAGCGGCTGCCTACCTGAGGTCTGTGAAGCAGCTGGGTGGCCTCTCTGTAGCTCTGCCCACTCTCCCACAGCTGGAGAAGCACTAGAGCAGCCAATGTAAGTGGATGCACCTGCAGAACTTTCCAGAAATTACCACCATCCTGTAGACTGGAAAGAAGCCAGGCGAACCAGCTCACTCGCCCTTACTCCCAGGAAGCAACCAGGTGGCCTTGCCCACCATCCTGATGCCACTGAAGTGGTTGGGTGATCACACCCATACACCTTTGCCTCTGGGAGGCTGCCAGACCACTAGCTCTGAGAAGCTTGTCCCACTGAGGTTCCCAGAAAGTAGCCTGGTGGCCCCACCCACCCAACCATGGCACCACCCACACAACCTTGGCCCTACACTGTAACTAAGCAGCCCCATCTTGAGTGACTCAGCCTGAAGAAGAGGACAAAGATCCCAAAAGAGATAAGAAAGGATGTACAAAATAACCTCAAAAAATAAGCAAACTAACCATGTAAACAGATTAAATTCCCCAATTAAGGGATATAGAGTTGGGCTTAATGGCACACACCTGTAATCCCAGCAACTCAGGAGACTGAGGCAGGAGGATCCCAAGTTCAAGGCCAGACACAGCATCTTGCCAGGCCCTAAGCAACTTAACAAGACCCTGTCTCAAAATAAAATATAAAAAGGACTGGGAATGAGGACTGGAGTGGTGGCAAAGCAGAAGAGTGCTTGCCTGTCATGCACACAGACCAGGGTTCCAACTCCAGCACCACATACACAACTAAGTGTCAGAGCAACAGAACCAGATGAAAAAATAAATACAATTGATTCTTTCTCTCTCTCACTTTCTTGCTCTTAAAAAAAAAAACAGAAAAGAAAAAAAAAGAATTATTTCACCAGCAAAAATGTATATGTAGACTGAAAGTGAAGACATAGAAAAAGATATTCTACCCAAACAGATACAACACAAAAACAAGCAGGAATAGACATATGCATATCATATAAAACAGACTGTAAAGCAAAAACTATAAGAAAAGACCAAGACAGTTAAGATATAATGATGGAGGAATCAGTTCAAAGAGGAAATGGCAATTATAAATATATATGTACCCAAAGCTAGAACATTACATAAATCAATTATTATTTGACATAAAAAGAGAAATAGACTAATACAATAGTTGGGTATAATAATAATACTTGTGAACTTCAACTCTTCGCTTTCATCAATGGACAGATCATTTAGGCCAAATGAAAAAAACGAAACAAACCAGGGTTAAACCTTGTTGGAGACCCAATGAACCTAACAGATATATAGACCAATTTCATCCAAAGGCGACAGTGTACACATTTTTTTCATTAGCACATGGAATTCTTTCCAGAATAGACCATGCATTAAGTCACAAAATAAGACTGAACAAATTCAAATAAATTGAAACCATAGCTTGTATCTTGTATCTTCTCTGACTATGATGGAATAAAACTAGATATCAACAGTAGAAAGAACTTTTAAATTGTACAATATATGGAAATTAAGCAACATGCCCTTGGAGGACCAATAGATCAATGAAGAAAGGGGAAATTTAAAATTTTTCTTAAACAATTAAAAATGGAAGTAGCTGGGTGTGGTGATGCACACCTGTAATCCCAGCAACTTGGGAGGCTGAGGCAGGAGAATCACAGTTAGAGGACAGCCTCAGCAATTTAGTGAAGCCCTGAGCAACTTAGGGAGATACTGTCTCAAAAATAAAAGGCTGCAGATGTAGCTCAGTGGTTAAGCACCCCTGGGTTCAGTCCCTGGTACTAAAAATATGTAAATATAAAAATGGAAATACAACATTCCACAGCCTATGAGATAAAGCAAAAGCAGTACTGGTAGGGAAGTTTATAGCAATAAATGTCTATCAAAAAAATAGATTTAAAAAATAAGAAACCTAAGATTACAAGAAAAAAACTAGAACAATAAAAACTAAACCCAAGTTAATATAAAGAAAGAAATAACAAAAATCAGAGCAGAAATAAACAAAAAATTACAAAAGATCATCAAAATTAAAAGTTGGCTTTTTGAAAAGATAAGTAAGATTGACAAAACTTTGACTGGAATAACCTAGACAAAAAGAGAAACCCATATTTTATTTATATAATAAAAGCAGGGATAAAAATGGAAACATTACAACTAATATCACAGAAATTCAAAGGACCATTAGGGACTATTATGAACAACCACACAGAAGAAATGGGTAAATGCTCGGAGACATATAACTTACCAAAATTGAACCATGAGGACACAAAACCAGAACAGACCAATAAAAAGTAATGAGATTGAATCAGTAGTGTACAGTTTCCCACAAAAGAAAGCCCAGCACCAAATGGCTTCACTGTCAAATTTTACCAAACTTTCCGAACTCTTCCTATCAAGACAACATTATTCTGATAACAACACAATATAAAGACACAAAGAAACTACAGGCCAATGTCCTTGTTGAACACCAATGAAAATATTCTCAACAAAATACTAGAAATCAAATCCAATAGCAAATAAAAAATTATACACCATGGTCAAGTGAGATTTATCCCTGTGTTACAAGGATGTTCTAGCATATGTAAGTCAATAAATGTTCTACATCACATCGTAGAATGAAAGATAAAATCATATGATCATCTCAATAGATGAAGAAAATGATTGAATAAAATTCAACATCCCTTCATCATAAAAGCTTCCCAAAAATTAGCTATAAAAAGACTGTACCTCAGCACAATATGGGCTATACCCAAGTAGCACATTATCATAGTGAATGGAGAAAAGCTGAAATAATTCCCTCTAAAATCAGGAAGAAGACAAGAATGTCTGTTTCCACTCAGGAGATTGAGGCAGGAGGGTCTCAAGTTCAAGGACTGTCTCAGTAACTTAGTGAATCACTAAGCAACTTCGTGAGACTCTGTCTCAAAATAAAAATAAAGAGGGATTCTCCACACTGTTTTCTAGAGGGGCTGTACCAGTCTGCAGTTCCACCAACAGTGTGTTAGTGTGCCTGTATCTCCACAACCCCTCCAGCATCTATTATTGTTTATTTTCTTCATTTTTGCCAATATGACTGGTATGAGGTGATATCTTAATGTAGTTTTCATTTGCATTTCTCTGATTACTAGTGATTTAGAGCACTTTCTCATGTATTCATTGGCTTGATCAATGTCCTCTGGCTTGATCAATGTCCTCTGTTGAGAAGTTTCTATTTAGCTCTTTGGCCCATTTATTGATTGGGTTGTTTTTGTTTTTGTAGTTTTGAGAATTTTGTAGATTCTGGATATGAGGCCCCTGTCAGAGGAATCACAGCCCATGATTCTCTCCATTTCTGTAGGAAACCTCTTGACTCTTTTGATTATTTCCTTGGCGGTGCAAAAGGTTTTAGCTTTATGGCATCCCAATCACTAATTTTTGACTTTACTTCCTTCACGTTAGGAGACATGTTGAGAAAGTCTTTGCCTACTCCCAAATGCTGAAGTGTTGGACCTAATTTGTCTTCCATCAGTTGCAAGGTAGCTGGTTTAATTCCTAGCTCCTTGATCCATTTTGATTTGATTCTCGTGCAATGAGAAAGATATGGGTCTAATTTCAACTTTCTGCAAGTGGCTGTCCAGTTTGTCCAGCACCATTTGTTGAAAAGGCTGTCACTTCTCCATGTAATATTTTGTTCCCCTTTGTCAAAAATCAGTTATTTAAAGATTTGAGGGTTTGTTTCAGGGTCTTCTATTCTATTCCATTGGTCTTCTTTCCTATCTTGATACCAGTACCATGCTATTTTTGTTACTACAGCTCTATAGTATAGTTTTAGATCTGATATGGAAAAACCACCTGTTTCATCTTTCTTGCTTAGTAGTGTTTTGACAATTCTAGGTTTCTTATTGTTCCAAATGAATTTGAGAATTGCTTTTTCTATGTCTGTAAAGAAGGACATAGATGAGCCCACCATATGATCCTGGTATTCCTCTCCTGGTTTTTTTCCCCAGGAGACTTAGAATCAGCACATTACAGTGACACAGCAATATCTATGTTCATAGCAGCTCAACTTACAATTGCTAAATTATGGAAACAACCCCGTGTCTCTCACTAGAAGAATGGATCCAAAAACTGTGGTACATATATACCATGGAATTTTACTCAGCAATTAGAAAAAATGATATTGCAGCCTTTGAAGGTAAATGGATGGCTATGGAAGAAATTATGCTGCATGAAATAAGCATAACCCAGAGAACCAAGGGTTGAATGTCTCTACTCATCTGTGGAGGCTGGAGCTAGACCCTGGCCATTGAGAAAGGAGGTCTAGTATCATGTTTTAAATCTAGATAAGGTGTGATGTCATACAACCTATTACATTTTTAGAGATGTTTTGGGAAGGGGAGGGATGGGATAAGGGTGGGTAATTGGGGAGGTCTTGGGAGGTAAATCTAATTTTCAGAATCTATCTATATATATATTATATTATTTCATTAGAAACTTATGTGATTGTTCAACAAATAAATTTCTGAATAAAAAAACAAAAACAAAATAAATAAAGGGGGATGTGGCTCAGTGATTAAGTGCCCCTGGGTTCAATCCATGGTACCCAAAAATAAATAAATAGATAAAATTAAATTAAAACAAACAAAACCCGCCACAAAACAAAAAAACAGACAAACAAAAAAATCCCCACATAACTACAAAGCAATAGTAACTGAAACAGCATTCAATTGCATATAACAAACACATAGATCATGGAACAGAACAGAGAACGCAGACATAAATCCACATTTACAACCACCTGATTATTTTTTTGTTTAAAGAAATAGGGGGATAGCAAGAGAGAAAGAAAGAGAGAATCAATTTTTATTTGGTTTTTCATATGGCTTTCATTGCTCCAATGCTTTTCAGTGTACGTGGTGCTGGGGTTTGAACCTGCATCCTTGCACATGCCAGGCAAGCAACGTAACCGCTGAGCCACTGCTCCAGCTGCCAATCACCTGAATTTTGACAATAGTAGCAAGAACATATGTTGGAAAAAGAATGTCTCTTCAATAAATGCTGCTGAGTATTCCAGATATCCATGTACAGAAGAAAGAAATTAGACTCCTAACTATTATCATATGCAAAATTCAACTCAAGGCAGATAAAAGACCAAAATATAAGATGTGAAACTCAAACTGTTGCTAGGGTACAAAGGGGACATGCCTCAGGATTTTGGTCTGGGTAAAGATATTTTAGATATGACCTTAACTGCACAGGTGGCAAAAGCAAAATTTGACAAATGGGATTACATCAAACAGTTGCACAGCAAAGGATACAGTCAACAGAGTGGAAGCAACCAGTAAAATGGCAGAGGAGTAGCTATTAATTTTATGTAGCACAGTAGAAAGTAGGGTAACTATAGACAACAGTTAACAGACCATTTCAAAATAGCTAGGAGAGAGGAGTTTGTGTTCCCAACACAGACACCATAAATGACTGAGATCATAGATACACCAATTACCCTGATCTGATCATTGCATGTCTTGTACATGTATTAAAATGTCACACTGAATCCCATAAATATGTATAATTTCTGCGTCAGTCAAAAATTATCCGTTTAATTTGACCATAAGAGGACTTAATGTGTCTATCAGAGCTTGAAAGAAAAGTTAGAGCCAAGTCAGCATTTATCCTATTTTTCCAATTTTTCAGTAGAGAGATACTTCAAGCAAAAGTTTAAAAAAATCCTTTGTAATAAAGAACTAATGTAATTACAACATTTTCTTGACTGTTTTAAACTGCTCTAGCAAATTAATTGAACCCAAGGAAGGGGAAGGGATTCTTGGAACCTGGATTAATGGCAGTTTAATTAGAAGCGCAGGTCACAACCTGGAGGCTTGATTGGCATCAGAGATAGGAGTGGAGGAAGGAGGCAGTCTCCTCCGACTGAGACTGTAATATGTAGAATCTGATATCTCAAGGTGGATAATATCAGAATTGAATTTCATTATACGATGGTCGGTTGGTGCCTGGTGGGAAGGCTGATCTCAGAAATGTTGTGTTGAGTGGTATGTGAGTAGGAAAAATGATTTGGGTTTTTCCTATCACCAATATTGGTTTTAAATCAATTAATAGAGACCACAAAAAGGTCTGTGTGGACTGGAGCCGTGGCTTGGTGGTTACGGCGCTTGCCCTACATATGTGAGTACTTGAGTTCAAACCCCAGTACCACATACACAACAGAGTCTCGGAGCTACGAAGGCCACATGAAAAACTAAAAAGTTGTTTCTTTTTCTCTCTCTCTCTCTCACTGTTCCTCTCTGTTTAAAAAAAAATCTGTGTACAGTACACACAAATTTATATATCCCATAATGTATAATTAAACTTTTATAATAGAACTAAGGCTAAGCTATTTTTTCCAAGAAAATTAAACTGTAATGAATATTTGCAAATAAAATTATATAGGAACAGTATATGTGGGCAAGGTTAACATTTAGTTCATTTTTTCAATAAACTTAAGTTGCATTTTCTGCCATTAGACAATGAAAGGCATGTCTCATTTTAGTTTTTTATTAAGAAATTGAGTTATTATACAATCATAAATGCATATAAAGTAACAATATGATATGCATATATTTTTAAACCAGAATTATCCCCTAGATCCCTCTCTATTCTCTCTCCCTCTCTTCTCCCCCACTTGCCCGATACATATCAATGATTGCCCTACATTATGTATTGCTACGCCTTTGTTGAGTCTAATACAGTTGACTACCTTTCACACAGGCCTAAGTTTAGCTCCAGCCTCCACAAATGAGTGAAAACATACAACCCCTTGACTCTCTGGGTCTGGCTAACTTTGCTGAACGTGATTTCTTCCATTGCCATCTGTTTACCTTCAAAAGCTGCAACTTTGTTGTTTCTAATTGTGAGTAAAACTCCATGGTATATATATACCACAGTTTTTGGATCCATTCATCCAGTGAGGGGCATCTGGGTTGGTTCCATAATTTAATTATTGTAAATTGAGCTGCTACGAACATCAGTTTTGCTATGTTGCTGTAATGTGCTGATTCTAACTCCTCTGGAAATATACCCAGGTGGGGCTGGAGTGGTGGCTCAGTGGTTACGGGGTTTGCCTGGCATGTGCAAGTACGCGAGTTCAAACCCCAGCACCCACGTACCCAATGAAGTG
>PVKS010004769.1:15591-90525 GCA_004027875.1 Aplodontia rufa
GTAATGTGCTGATTCTAACTCCTCTGGAAATATACCCAGGTGGGGCTGGAGTGGTGGCTCAGTGGTTACGGGGTTTGCCTGGCATGTGCAAGTACGCGAGTTCAAACCCCAGCACCCACGTACCCAATGAAGTGTCCGAGGAATGAAAGCCACATGAAAAACTAAATAAAAATTGCTTCTCTCTTTCTCTTTCTCTCTCGCTGTCCCCTCTTTCTTAAAAAAAAAAAAAAAAAAAAAAAAAAAGAAATATACCCAGGAGAACTGGATCCTATAGTGGGTCCCTCCCTAATTTTTTGAGGATTCTCCATGCTACGTTCCAGAGTGGCTATACCAGTCTGCAGTTCCATCAACAGTGTGCTGATGTTCCTATCTCCCCACAACCCCTCTAGCATTTGTTATTGTTTATATTCTTCATTTTTGCCAATCTGACTTGAATGAGGTGAAATCTTAATGTAGTTTTGATTTGAATTTCTCTAATTACTAGTTATTTAGAACACTTTCTCATGTATTCATTGGCTTGCTAAATTTCCTCTGTTGAGAAGTTTCTCTTCAGCTCTTGGGTCCATTGATTGATTGGATCATTTGTGTTTTTTATTTTAAGTTTTTTAATTTCTTTGTAAATTCTAGATATTAGTAACCTGTCAGAAGAATCACAAGCCATGATTATCTCCCATTCTGTAGAATGTCTCTTGACTACTCCCAAGTGCTGAGGCGTTGGTCCTAACTTTTCTTCTAGAAGCTGTATGATAGCTGGTTTAATTCCTAGTCCTTGATCCATTTTGATCTGATTTTTGTGCAAGGTGAGAGAGATAAGGATCTAATTTTAACTTTCTGCAAGTGGCTGTCTAGTTTTTCCAGCACTATTTGTTGAATAGGCTGCCATTCCTCCATGTTATATTTGACCCCCTTTTTCAAAGATCAGATGTTTAAAGATTTCTGGGTTTGTTTCAGAGTCTTCTATTCTGTTCCATTGGTCTTCATTCCTATTATGATACCAATACCATACTTTTTTCTTACTACTTCTCTATAGTATAATTTCAGATCTGGAATTGTGAAACCACCTGTTTCACCTTTCTTGCTTAGTAATGTTGTGACTATTCTGGGTTTCTTGTTGTTCCAAATGAATTTGAGAATTGCTTTTCCTATATCTGTAAAGAATGACATTGGTATCTTGATGGTGATTGCATTGGATCTATATAGTGCTTTTGGCAGAATGGCCATCTTAATTATATTAATTCTGCCTAACCAAGAGCATGGAACAACTTTCCACCTTCTCAGGTCTTCTTGGATTTCTTTCTTCAGTGTCTTATAATTTTCATTGTAGTGGTCTTTTACTTCCCTTGTTAGATAATTCCCAAGTTTTTTTTTTTTTGAGGATATTGTGAATGGGACTGATTTCCTGATTTCTTCTTCTGCCCTATTATTGTTAGTGTATAGGAAAGCTATTGATTTATGGGTATTGATCTTGTAGCCTGCCACTTTGCTAAATATGTTTATAAGCTCAAGCAATTGTCTGTGGAGTTTGTTGGATATTCCAGATATAGGATCATGTCATCAGCAAAAAGGGACTTCCTTTCTTCCTATTATTATCCCTTGGATTTCCTTCTCTTGCCTGATTGCTCTGGCTAGGGTCTCAAGAACTATATTGAATAAAAGTGGTGAGAGCAGACAGCCTTTTCTTGTTTCCAAGTGTAGTGGAAATGCTTTCAGCTTTTCTACATTTAGTATTATACTAGCTGAGATTTGTCATATATGGCCTTTACATAGTTTAGATAAGTTCCTTTGATGCCTATCTTCTCTAGAGTTTTGAGCATAAATGGGTGCTGATTTTTATTGAAGGCCTTTCTGCATCAATTGAGATGAGCTTATGGTTTTTGTCCTTAATTCTGTTTAAGTGATGAATTACATTTATTGATTTGTGTATGTTGAACCAGCCTTGCATACCTGGAATGATCACTTGATCATGATGAATTATCTTCTTGATGTGTTTTTGAATGTGGTTTTCAAGAATTTTATTAAGGATTTTTGCGTCGATGTTCATGAGGGATATTGGTCTGCAGTTTTCTTTTCTTGATGTTTCTTTGTTGGGTTTTGGTATCAGAGTTATGGTTGCCTCATAAAAACTGTTTGGGAGATTTCCCTCCTTTTAAATTTCTTGGAATAGTTTAATAAGGAGAGGTGTTAGCTCCTCCTCATAGGTGTGGTAAAACTCAGTGGGAAAACCATCAGGTCCAGGGCTTTTCTTCTTTGGTAGGCATTTAATTGCTGTATGGATGTCAGTGCCTATTATTGGGCTGTTTAGGATTTCAATATCATCCTGTATCAATTTAGTAATGTTGTATGTTGTCCATGTCTTCCAGATTATCTAATTTACAGGAGTACAGTTTTTCAAAATATGTTCTTATAATTGTTGGATTTCCATGGGGTCAGTGGAGATGGCTCCCTTTTCATTGGTGATTTTATTGATTTGTTTCTTTTCCCTCCTTCTTTTAGTGATATTGACTAGGGGTCTATCAATTTTATTTATTTTTTTTGAAGTACCAGCTCTTTGTTTTGTCGATTCTTTTTATTGTTTTTTTTGTTCTCAATTTCATTGATTTCAGCTCTGATCTTGATTATTTCCTATCTTTTGCTGGCTTTGGGATTAGATTGTTCTTCCTTTTGTAGGGGTTTGAGGTGGAGTATAAGCTTATTTATTTGGGATCTCTCCTCATTTTTAATGTGGGTACTCAGTGCTATAAATTTTCCCCTTAGGAATGCCTTCAGGCTGGCCCAGCGGTTTCAATATGTTGTGTCTTCATTCTCATTCTCATCCAAGAATTTCTCAATTTCTGCTTTCTTGTCTTCTTAGATCTATTCTTCATTAAATAGGGTATTATTCAATGTCCTTGTATATGTGTGTTTTCTGTTATGATTTTTGTTGTCAACTGCAAAGGTCATGGCATTACAGTCTGATAGAATTCATGGAATAATATCTACTTTTTTATATTTGCTGAGATTTCCTTTGTGAACTAGAATATGGTCTATTTTGGCGAAGGATCCATGTGCTGCTGAGAAGATGTATTCAGCTGATTTGGGGTGGAATATTCTATAGATGTCTGTTAAATCCATTTGATTTGTAGAGTTGTTTAGGCTGGAGATTTCTTTCTTTCTTTCTTTTGCTTTGATGATCTGTCTATTGGTGGCAGAAGAGTGTTGAAATCTCCCAGTATTATTGTGTTGAGGTCCACAGGTGGTTGAATGTCAAGGAGTAATTTATTCACATTCTTGGGAGCATTGTTGTTTGGAGAGTATGTATTTACTATGGTTATATCTTCCTGTTGGAATGTTCCCTTTACTACTATGTAGTGGCCTTTTTATCTCTTCTGATTAGTTTATGTTTGAAATCTACTTTGTCAGATATCAGTATTGCAACACCAGCTTAATTTATTGGGCTGTCCACATGTGTGAATGCCATTGGCTGTAAGATGGGTCTCTTGTAAGCAGCATATTGTTGGATTTTGTTTTTTGATCCAACCTGTGGATATGTGTTTTTTGAGTGGTCCATTGAGACCATTCACACTCAGTGTTAGAATAGAAGTATGGTTGTGGTTCATAGTCATTGCTTTTTATTAGTAAGTTCTGTGCCATCTTGGTTGGGTACTGATAGGATGTACCATTATCGAATTTCCTCTGTTTGTAGGTTTTGAGTAGTGTTTGATTGTTCTTCTATCTGGAGTTTATCTTTGAGAATTCTTTGTGAAACTGTTTTTCTGTTCACAAATGCTGCAAGTTTCATCTTATCATGAAAAGTTTTTATTTCCCCCTCAAATTTGAAGCTGAGTTTTGCTGGGTATAGTATTCTTGGCTGCATGTTGTAGTCATTCAGACACTGAAAGATCTTCCTCCATGATCTTATTACTGCCAGCATCTCAGCTGAAAAGTCAGAGGTAATTCTTATTGGTTTACCTCTGAATATGATTTGGCATTTCTCCCTTACAGTTTTTTTTAATTATTTTTGTGCACATTTTAACTGAAGTTAGGAACATTTGATATAATATACTTTTATTTCTATTAATCTAATTTTATAATTAGCATTGTGGAAGTTTTATTCATTTTCTAATATTCATGTAAAAAACAGATTGGTAAATGGTCATATCTTGTTCTGTATAAGTAATGACAAAAATAATGCTTTATTTTTAGTGATACTGTAAATATCCAGACACACAGATATACTTCAGGCGTACTGTTTTCAGGAAGCTGGACAATTTTTGTTACTAGACTGGACGTTTTTAACGAAAGTTTCATACCTAAAAATTTAAAAAAATGGAGACATGGAAAATAGTTAACTGTATTAATTATCAAGCCATTTTATGACAAAATTGATAAAATTCAAGGATGCTTTTTAGGTAGTTTTACAATTAAATAAAAATCTTTTTCTTTTAGATGTCTTGTTCTATAGTGCAAAATGATAACAACAATTTTTTTTTTGGTACCGGGGTTTGAACCCCAGGGCACTTAACCGGTAAGTCATATCCCCAGCCAATTTTTGGTTTTTTTTTTTGTTTGTTTGTTTGTTTTAATTTGAGATAGGTCTTACTAAGTTGCTCTGGGACTCACTAAGTTGTTGAGGCTGGTCTAGAACAAGTGATCCTCCTACCTTAACCTCCCTAGTCACTGATATAGGCATGCACCATTGTGTCCAGCTAATCAAAAAAATTTTAAGATGCCTGCCAGAATATCTAGAAAAGGGAGCACCCAAAAAAAGTTTGCTTAACTTGTTCATTTTATCATTACATTTTCTGTTAAAATAACATTTTTCCCTCATGCGAACATATGTGACTAAATTTAGAGCATTAGGGTCTTCTAGAGTAGCTCTGACTACTGATATGAGAACCCTAACACTCCGACTATTGTGCTTTTAGGTCGCAAAAGTCAAGGAGTCACAATGATTCACATGTCTGTATTTAGAACAGTGTGTTATAACAATACATTGAAAGGCATTTAAAATGACAAGACCACCCATCAATATGTACAAAGATATTGCACCAATAAAAAATGTGGAAAAAATAAAGTGATATAACTTCTTCTTTGTGCATGTTCTAAGAGAGCAAGAGAAGATAAAGAGAGGGAGGGAGGAAGGGAGGGAGAGAGAGGACACCAACTCTCTAGTACATCTTCTTGTAAGGTCACTAATCCTATGCAATGACAGTCCCATCTTTATGACCTCATTTAACCTCACCTATTTCCTTAAATGCCCCATCTCCAAATACAGCCACACTAGTGGTTAGAACTTCAACATCTGGATTTTTGGAGAAAATAGTCACTTAGTCCCTAATGCCAACATTGAAATTTGTAAAACAGAGACAGACCAAGGTAGAGTGGTATAAACTCAGGATAAAAAACCAAAAAAACCTAAAGATTACTTTGATTAATCATTCCTCTGATTTTTTTAAAAACTAAAAGCTTTTAAATAACTCAACAAGGTGAATTCATGGCAAATTTGATTTCTTAGGTCTTTGATTCTCAGTTGAAAGCTCTATGACATTACTGTTCTCTCTTTTTGTATAGTTCTAAGTCCCAAGTTGCTGCTGATTCCCTTTCACTGCAAGAAAATTCACACTGCCAAGGTTCTTAAGTTAGATCATGTTTAAAGGCTTTAAGAAGTTTTATGACAATTTTGGTGGTGTGATTTTTTTGTTTTGTTTTTGTTTTAAGGTGTACAGCTTTGATCGGATTCTCAAAATAGTCTATGACAGCATAAGGTCTATAGACTAAAGATACATTCAGCAACCACCAGAGTGACAGCCTTTTCAATTACCAGTCCCTCTTTTTGCTACAGCTGGCATATCCTTCTCTGTCAAAAGCCAGTAAAGAGTTCCCAGTACTGAGCTTAAGAACAGAAAGATAGGGCTGAAGTGGTGGCTCAATGGTTTTGGCACTTGCCTGGCAAGCACAAGGACCCGGGTTCAAACCCCAGCACCACGTACACAGCCAAGTGTTGGAACAATGAAAGCCATGTGCAAAACGAAAGTTGTTTCTCTCTTTCTCTGTCTCTCTCACCGTCCCTTTCTCTTTTTAAAAAAAAACAAAGATGAATACAATGATTCTGTTATAAAGACTTAGAGGAGGAGCTGGAGAGAAGTAAATTTGCTAAGCACACAATTTTTCTGATTCTGAAAGCTATTTGTTGTTTCATCACTATGCTGTGACAATTTCCAAACTGACTTACCTCCTACTTCTTGGATCTTATTAAAGCTGTTGGATAATGGGCATGAAATATCCAACTATCTTTTCTTTTCCGCATTCGGAGCTGATGTTATGTTGGTTAAAAGAGGAAGTTTGGTTTTGCATTTATTTTGCAAGTAGACAAGTGGAGGCGTTCATTTTCTATTTTAATTCCAAGCAGAAAATCACACACCCTTCTTTAAAATCTCCCGCCAATCTGCACATAAAATAGACTAGAGTTGATCCCAAAAGAGATACAAAAGGGAGTATGCATACATTTGAGGAAGACAGTTCATCAACTCCATAGCCAGAATTTGCAGAGAACATGTTTACAAAGAAAAAATATATGAAAAAAATTCAATGATGACTTATGGGGGGGGTGCTTAGACTGTACTTAAAGCAAGTGCTTAAAGCAAGAGCTAAAACAAGTAAGTAATAAGACAAATACCTGCAATTAATAAGGACCTTGAAGGAAGAAGTCTACACTTTGCCTGTCTACACTGGATGCCCAAAGTAAGTCCAAAAGGTACCAGCACAGTAGCACGTGTAGAAGACTGAGCTCTAAATGTATAATGTGACTTCCATTCATCTCATTAAAGGAGGTGGGTCTTATACTCTCAAAGTGCTCCTTGCTTGTCCTTATGAGCCTCAGTGTGAGTTTCTTACCACTGCTTGCATACAATTACCTCAAACTTAGTGGTTTAAAATAATACAAATAATTTTACGGATCTGTACTTTAGAAGCTCAGAATGGAACTTTTGGAGCCAAAATCCAGGTGTTAGGCATGCATTTCTTTCTGGGGATTGTAGGGGGAATTAGTTTCCTTGCTTTGTCTAGCTCCTGAAGACTTTTCATGTTCTCTGGTCCCTGGCCTCTTTATTTTCAAAGCCAGAAACAGCTGGTCAAGTCCTCACAGGGCATCGCTGTAACTCTTCCGTCTTCCTCTTGCACGTGTAAACACTTATGATTATATCCACCCCCTACCATAATCCAGCGCCATCTCTTTATTTGAAGGTCAGATGATGAGCCACCTTATGTCCATCTGCAACCTTTATTCCTTGTTGTTATGTGAATGGTTTCAGGCATTAGGTCTTGGACAACATCCAGTAGTGTGTCTAGCACAACTACCAAGTTAAAAACACTCTAGGTAATGTTTCGTATGCTTCTCTGACAGGGTAGGCCTTTCCTGAGTTGAAAAGTCTATAGTCTTCAGTCTCTCTACCCATTAAACTGATTGAGAAACAAAGAACTATGTTATGGGTGTGTAGATATTAAGTGAATTTAGGAGTCAGGTAGGAGGAAAGAACCCTATAGCCTTCTCTAAAACGTCTCATAGCAAAACTGACGAAAATGAAACTCAGAGCAGTTCCTAGTTCTTAAAGTCTCCAAAAACAGATAGTAAGGTCTCAAATTACTTTTCTCAGATTTATTTTCTCAATGCACTATTATTATAAACAGCATTGATTATGTAACTGGAGAAATGAAGGAACAGGAAAAATCATTTGCCTTGAGTCATAGTTTGAAAGAGAAAAAATTAAAAAAAATGTTGCCCTAAAATGTCTAATGATCTTGAGCTGGGAATATAATAGGCATTGATATTCCCTTTTTGCTCTTTAAAGGTAAAAGATATGGAGATTTTATGAAGTGTAGAGTTAGCAAGTAACAGCCAGGACTCAGATCAGGTTTGCCTGACTCTAAGGCCTCTGCTCTGGCTGCCAGCATCTGGCCAGTAAACTGCCACACCACCATCATCAGGAGTATGACAAGAAATGTCCTTCATTTGTAATATTTGCATTAGCCTAGAAATTCAAACTTGTCTTATAATTATTAAGGGTATCTCTAGCTATTTCAAGCAATATTGTAAATTACTAAAACATTACTCCTCTCTGAATTAATCTGTTTATATAAATTCATTTTATTAAGATTATTTATGATATAAATCACTGTTTTAAATGAATAAAGAGAATTAAAATGAGAAAAGGAGCAACTGTATCATCTGTCCAGTGTTAAATACTCCCGAATTGAAGATATACTACTTACACTGTTTCTAACATTCAAAAGCTTTCTTTAAAGCAGGCTTCTTATAACTTAAAGAACATTTCAAAAAACCCAATATTTAAAATATTGCTTAATAGTGATAAATGAAGTCTAAATAGAAAAATATCGTGATAATGTTAGATAAAATTTACATGTTAAGGGATAGGCTTCAGGGTGTGGATTTTAAGAACATTCTTGTCCTATGCATCATTTCCAACTTTTTTCTACTTAAGGAGTAAGATTGTTTACCTGTGGGCCTTTTTTCTTGCTTCTTTCAGACTATCTAAGGACTTCTTTCAGACACTCCTTCAAGAGCATGCAAAGCATACCCCACCCTATGTGTTGTGAATGTTGTCATCGTGAACAGATTTTGGGTACAGCCAGGAGAAAGTCACGCTATCATGCAACCACTTCACCTGCTAGGAAGAATAAGGAACATGAAAGGGCAAGCAAGTGCCAACCAATAGAGTCAGCAGCACAAAGACCCAGAGGCAGGGGCAGCTGAGAGAGCAGAGGTACAGGCTCTGCTGCAACCCAGAGCTAGCTGTTTTCATTGGTTTCTGTGATGGGTAAGCTTCGCAGAAACTGACTAGGATGTAAACTAAAGATCACTGGTTCCTGTGTTTAACTTCATTAAATAATGGTCTCGTCCTTGAAGTTCTTTCCAGGGGTTCAGCCCATATGCAATTTGGCCATGTATTTTTCTGAGCAGATTTACACGGAATGTTCAAATAACTTAAGGAATTAAAAATTATTACAAGGAAAGCAATCTGATCACTTTTGAATATCTATTGTGTTTAGTGTTGGTTCCTCAAAGTGGTGCTTGTGTGTGATTTGAAAAACAGAAACCACTGTTTATCTTGTTTAAAATTAAAACAAATTTTTGGTACTAGTGATTGAACACAGGGAGGCTTAACCACAGAGTCACATACCCAGCACATTTTATTTTTTATTTTGAGTCAGGGTCTTGCTAAGTTGCTTAGGGTCTCACTAAGTTGCTGAGGCTGATTTTGAACTTGTGATCCTCCTGCCTCAGACTTCCACGCTGCTGGGATTACAGGCATGGGCCACCACGCCTGGCTTTTAGTGTTTATCTTAAACTGCTCCCCTCTCCTTTCTAGTCAGTCTGTGACTAAGTTCTGCAAAAGTCTGGGTCATTATTAGGACTGCATTGAATTCAGGGTGGAGTTGGAAGACAAATAGGATTTTCAACTTTTTTTATTCAAAATACAAGCTTTTGTTGCAAATGCAGCAGGAGAAGTAGCCCTGAATTTCTAAAGTTTATAATATTAATTTATTAAAATACAATTATTGGACTCCTGGCTTCCAGTTCCTCATGCAAAGACCTTGGAAGTCACCACTCTGACCTAACAAGTAAAAAATTGAACCAGGGTAGCAGTCTGGACACCCAGGCATGGTTCCTATTTTGCAGTCATAAATTCCCTCTTATAGGAGCTTTATACTCTAAAGTAATTCCTCTGATTAGGTGAGACTCACCATGTTATGGAAACAAATATGAATCATTCAAATCTTATTGAGTTAAATGTTTATCACATCTAAAAAAGTACCATCACAGAAACATCTATACCAGTGTTTGAACAAATAAATGGGAATCATAACCTGATCAATATATTAACATAAGATTAACCATCATAGTTGGTCTTCTAGAATTTGATGATTCTAGTGGGTATGTGGTAGTATTTCCCTATGGTTTTATTTTGCATTTCTCCCATGACTGAACATACTTGTATGTACTTGTTGGACAGTCATGATTTTCATTTGTAAAGTCCCAACTTAAGTATTTTGTTTATTTTTGTTTGTGTTTTTGCTGTTGAGTTGAAGAGTTACTTATATGTTCCATATTCAAGTACTTTATTAGGTATGTGTCACATGACTATTTTCTATGAGTCTGTGACTTGTCTATTTATTTTGCTAATTAGTCTTTTGATGAGCAGTTTTGTTCATTTTATGAAGTCTATTGTATTTGTCTATTTTTTCATTATTTCAGTGAAATGCTTGAGGACAGGCTAATGTTATAAAGGAAAGAGGTGTATTTAGCTCACAGTTTTGGAGGCTGGAAGTCCAAACAGCATGGTGAAGGCTATGGTGAGGGTCCCATGGAAGATAGCAGAGTGCATGCTGGAGGAAGGACCATATCTCAAAACAGAAAGCCAGAGAGAGACTGGGCCAGACTCAGGCTTTTATCACAATGCTCTCAAGGACTACCAAAGGGTCCCATTAGAACTATTCTAATCCCTTCTGAGAGTAGCACTCCCAATGACCCAAGGACTTCTCTCTAGTCATTCCCAACGTCCACACCGTTTACCAGTATTGCCACCCTGGGAAGCAAGCCTTCAACACATGAACCTTCAGGGCACACTCAAACCAGGTCCCAACCATAGCACCCACTTAATTAATTTTCTCTTTTATTGTCAATATTTTCAGGTCCTGTCAAAAACTCTTTGTCAACATGATTTATGAAGATATTATATTTTTTCTGGAAGATTAAAGCTTTAGTTTCTCTCATTTTTTTTCTTTTTCATGTAGATCTATCTGTGAACCACCTTGAATTAATGTGTGTGTGTTGAGGTTCTTTATTTTCATATAGATGCTCAGTTACTCTGTTGCCACCTATTGAAAAGTCTCTGTTGGTTTACTGAAGAGACTGTGTTGACATCATTTGTCAATTGTAAAACTGTCAGACTAAGAACCTCTACTAATTCCAAATTCCTAGGAGAATGGTGGAGTTGGGTGCACACTCTAGTACAATAGGGCAAGGGCACAGAAGTGGCTTACCAACCTATTCCTTCCTCAAAGAGGACTTTGCACCTCTTTCTTGTGTTTTTAGGTCTATTTTGAAATAACTATACATTCACAGGAAATTGCAAAAAAAAAGTGTGTAAGGAGGAACCACACAGTTTTCTCAGCACCTCCTCTAGTGTTGACATCTTGCATAATTATAGTAACGTATCAAAACCAGGAAGCTGACGTTGGTACCATTGACAAAGCTTACTCAGGTTTTACCATTTAATTTGTGTGTGTCCTTGGTCATTATGTCATACATGGAACTGTGTCTGCAGCTACCACCTCTATCACAGTACACAATACAGAACTGCTCTACTAGCACGAGACTCTCTCATGCTTCTCCTTTGTAGCTACTAATCCTTATATTTTCTCCAAACATCTTATAGTGGACTCACACAGGGTTAACTTCTTCTTCTTCTTCTTCTTCTTTTTTTTTTTTTTTTGTTGTTGTTGTTCAGAGGCTCTTAACCACTGAGCCACATCCCCAGCCTTTTTTATTTTTTTATTTTGAGACAGGGTCTCACTATGTTGCTGAGGCTAGTGTTGAATTTGTGATCCTCCTGTCTTAATCTTCTGAGTTGCTGGGATTACGAGTGTGTACTACCACATGTATGCAACTTCTAAACACTGGGGGATTTTTTGTATTACTTTTCATGATTTTCATAGTTCTCTTGAGTTCCATCCAAGCTGTTGAATGTATCAATTGTACTTTTGTCTTTTTTCTTCCTCTTGAGACTTTTTCTTTCTTTCCCTCTTTCTTTCTCCTTCATTCTCCCCTCCCTTTCTTATTTGTGTTGTTTCCAGCTTTAGTTTATCATGAATAAAGCTTCTATAAACATTCATGTATAGGGTTTTGCACGAATATAGGTTTTTCCTTTTCAAGGGTGAATGCCCAAGAGTACAAATCTAAGATAATTGGTCAAACATACCAACAGGATTGTAAGGTGTGGTAAGCAAAATAATGGTTCCCCAAAGATAACTATGCCTTAATCTCTAAACCTGAAAACATGTTGCCTTCCATGGAAGGGGAGGTTTTTCTGGACTACCTACATGAACCCAAGGTACTCAGAAGGGGGCCTAATGAGAGGGAGGCAAGAGACATTGGAAGATGCTTAGAAAAAAGAGAGAGGGAATATGATCCAAGCAATGTAGGAAGCCTCTAGAAGTTGGAAAAGTCAAGGAACAACTTCCTCTAAACTTTTAGAGAAAACACAGCCTTTAATCTGATGACACCTGGATTTAGCTCATATGACCTGCTTCTTACTTCTGATATTCAGGACTTCATATAATACATTTGTGTTGTTCAGAAAATGTGAGATACTGTGTTAATAGCATCAGTAGGAAAGCAAAAGAAATATATATGCAATCAAGTTTTCATTGTAAAAGAAACTGCCAAACTTTCCCAGAGTGGATGTTGCTGCTAAGATCTTACTCTTTCTTCAAGAATCACATATTCTGTTTCTTTTTTGGATCCATTCTTATTCATTCATCATGTATTTTTAAATGCCTTTTAAATGTCAGGCACTGTACTGAAAGTGAACAATACAGGTAAGGTCCTTGCTTTCAAGGGCATAAAATTCCAGAGAGGAGATACAGAAAGTAAATAGAATGAGATAGTGTTGGCTAGAAATCAGTGGTATGGGAGCTGGAGCCGTGGCTCAGCAGTTTCGGCGCTTGCCTGGCAAGCATGAGGACCCAGTTCAAACCCCAGCTCCACGTACACAACTGAGTGTTGGAGCAACTAAGCCCATGTGAAAACCTAAATAAAGTTGTTTCTCTCTTTCTCTGTCTCTCTCACTGTCCCTCTCCCTTAAAAAAAAAAAAAAAGGAAATCAATGGTATGAAGAAGAGGAAATGGCCTTTGTAGTTGCTTTAGTCTGGGTAGTTGGAGAAGGCCTATAGAGAGGGAAACCTTGAACCGAGATTTGAGTGCAAAAATAGGCAGGGGAAAAAAATTCTGAATAGAGGTATTATCTTTTCTATTTTTTTGGTGGTGCTGAGGATTGAACCCACAGCCTTGTACGTGCTAGGCAAGCACTCTGTCAACTGAGTTACAGTCCCAGCTGCTGAGATAGGAGCAACATCTTGAGGATCAATACTGGTGAGCAAATCACAAGAAAGGTAATGTAACAAGAGAAAGAAGCCAAGGAAGGGAGGAAATCAAAGTTGATGAGATTGTATAGATAGACAGGGATTGATTACTGAGATCTTCATATGATAGGACAGGAAGTTTATCCTTATCTTTTGTGTAGTAGGAAGCCACCAGAAGATTTCAAACATAGAAAAGCCTCGATCTGATAAATTGTTGCTCATGCTGGGCATGGTGGAACAGGAATGTAATCCCTTGAGTCTGGAAGCTGAGGTACAAGGATCGCAAATTGGAGGCCAACCTCAGCAATTTAATGAGACCCTGTCTCAAAATAAAGAATAAAAAGAATGGGGGACGTAACTCATGGTAGAATGTCTCTGGGTTCCATCCCCAGTGCCATAAGAAGCAAAAACAAAAACAGAAGCAGAAATATACTGCAAAAGAATAGTTCCATTACTATAAAGAGAATGGTTTAGACAGAGAAGAATAGAAGGGGGATCACCAATTAAGAGACTGTGAACTAACTAGTTTGGTAGTAGTGGAATTGGAGAAAGGGTGACAAATTTAGGATTTGTTTGTGAGATATAGTCAACAGGATTGTTGCTGGATTGGTCAAAGGAATGCAGAAAAAAAATTTTTTTTTGCTTAAAAACAAGGAGATGGGGGTTGGGGATTTAGCTCAGTGGCAGAGTGCTTGCCTGGAGCAGTGGCTCAGCAGGTACGGCACTTGCCTGGCATGTGCAAGTACATGGGTTCAAACCCCAGCACCCACATACACAACTAAGTGTTGGCGCAATGAAAGCCATGTGAAAAACTCATTAGAAAAAAAATTGGTTCTCTCTGTCTTTTCCTCTATCTCGCTCACTGTCCTTCTCTCTTAAAAAACAAACAAAACACAAAACAAAACAAAACAAAACAAAACAAAAATAAGGAAATGGTGGTGGTGGTATCTTCAACTTTAGATAATTATTATTTGTAGTATATGGTCTGGGAAGACAGAGACAAAATAAACAACTGTATGAATTCAAATAGAGACATTGTCAATGGAGAATTAGAAGTTGGTCCTTGAGGCTTAAATTTGGGAAAGATTATTGTTTCTAATTATGAGTTTGGATATGATTAACCTGGAAGATGCAGAGTAGAATGGGAGCCAGACACTTCAACTTATGGTAGAGAAGGATGAGCTTAAAACAAAACCAAAAAAAACTTGATTAGGCAGCAACACTCTAAGAAAGGAGAGAAAGACCAGGAGTCTCAAACCATGAAACCAAGAAAAAAAGTCAATAAAAAGTAGACATTTGGGCTGGATTGGTGGCTTAGCAGTTGAATCACTTGCCTGGCATGTTCAGGGACCTAGGTTCAAACCCCAGCACCACTTACACAACTAAGTGTTGGAGAAGCAGCAGCCAGAGGAGAAAATAAATAAAATTGATTCTCTTTCTCTCTCTCTCACTCTCTCTCTCTCTCTCTCTTTTCCCCTTCTTTTAAAAAAAATAGACATTTGGGGACTAGAGCAGAGCAGTGGCTCAGCAGTACAGTGCTTGCCTGGGATGCATAAGGAACTGCGTTTGAACCCCTGCATCATATACACAACTAAGTGTTGGCAAAAATAAAACCAGAAGAAAAAAAAATAAATTGATTCTCTCTTTCTCTATCAAAAAAATGAAGAAAAGAAGAAGGAGAAGGAGATGAAGATGATAATGACATATGTGTACAACATTTTCAAAAGTCAAATAAGAAACATTTTAGGGGAGTGACCGAAATTTAGCAAACTGTGCCAATCAAGTACAACAGTGGGAGAGTCTACATGGAGCAACTATGAAGGACAGTGAATCTGAGGTGGATGTATAAAGAAGAAAATGGAGATGAAAGGGTAATAAAAAATGAAGAGATTAATGCCCCATAGGCTCAGCGGAATTGGAGACTTAGACGTCAGAGTTGAGCACTACAGTCAGTGAGTTGGAAGAGTTGGTAGTAAAGTAGCATGATTGAAAGCAAGATTTTGGGGTCAGGGTAGTGTGTAATGGATGGCGATGGAATCAAGGTATGTATGGCTGTAGGAAACATGGTGGAAGTTGACATGGACGGAATGAGGCCAAGGAAGAGAGAGCCCAGGTGAGATGTTAAACGTGTGGTTCATCTAGTCATTGAAACCACTTCGATGTCAAAATGTTTTCCCCTAAATTGTATCTCTATATACATCTAATTAAAAAAAAGTAGGGGTGCAGGGGCTGGAGTGGTGTCTCAGTGGTTACAGCGCTTGCCCAGCATGCACGAGTACATTGGTTCAAACCCCAGCACCACGTACACCACTAAGTGTCAGAGCAACGAAAGCCATGTGAAAAAAATCACTAAATATTGATTCTGTCTCTTTCTCTCTCACTGTCCTTCTCTCTTAAAAAAAAAAAAAGTAGGGGTGCAGAGGAAACCGACTTGCCCAGTCTCAACGTCTCACCCAACTGAGTAAGATCGCTTCCTTTTTTATTTTGTACCTCCTTAGTAATATTTGTCTTATTATTTACCTTTCGGGTCTTTTGTTTTCTTCTAGCATAGGCAATGAAAGCAATCCTGCTGCTTTCTCCTATAGCACAAAGCACTTATTTTTCAACACAGGTTTTCAATGAATAAGACAAAATAAATAATGACATAAGGACTGAGGACAGAGCCATTTTATTAAAGGCCAGCCTAGTTTCAAATAGAATACAAGACAATGATTTTAAAGATCAGGCTTCAGAGAAATCATGTACCACACAAAGATATACAGAAACAGTCAAAATTTATTTTCAGAGATTTTCTGTACAAAAATAAAGTCATTTGTTTCAAGACTTATATTGTACATAAGTTAACTTAAATACACATTTGTCTGAGGCACTGAAACATCACACACAACCCTCATTTCCAAGTAGTCAGGTTGATGTTAGTGACAATCAGGTTGATTTTTCTCCCCAGGAAACAAAAAATCCCAGAGAATTAGCAGTTTTTTATATCAGATTTTCTAAGATAACTATTTTATCCTCAAAGCTATTAATCATAAAAATCTTAATGAAAAAATTTCCTGAGTTATTTCTCTTTAATAACATTTTTCTATTCCTAAGAGACTTTTTTGTGTTATTTATAAATACTGATGCTCTCTGTAATTGGTGCTTCATTTAAAAATATGAAAACCCACTGTTCTTTGTATAGAATATTTTCTCAATAAATGGTTGAATGACTTAATGTGGCATCCACACGTCTTAAAAAATGTATAAAAGGCACTTCTTTATGGCATCAGGTTAATGAAGCATTGTTCAGTGGTCTAGTGTATAGGTAAATACTAAAGACACAAATTTTAACCTTAAAGATTTCAATGTACCAGAGTTAGGTTGCCGAAAATTTATTCACAAATCTTAATCCAATCATTTCTTTGTATTGTTTACAAAATTCAGAGAGGTAATCACAAAATATAGATTCTGACATAATTAAAAATATCAAATGATTGCAGGCTTAAACAGTTGATAACAATAACATCCTAGTTAACATAAATAATTCTCAATAAATTATTTATACAGTACCATAAAATGTCAGTTGACAATGAGATGTGGAAAACTATCATTGTCTTTATCTTTATTAATGCTCAAGACTACTTATTAGATTTGTTTTTAAACAAAGGACATTCATTAGAACAGACAATAACTTCCTGTTGAGAATGCCTTACAGCTCTAAGATACTAGACTCTTTGTAGGTTTCTTGGTTACAGATGGTTAAAATTAGTTATAAA
Source organism: Aplodontia rufa (assembly GCA_004027875.1). Lineage (NCBI taxonomy): Eukaryota > Metazoa > Chordata > Mammalia > Rodentia > Aplodontiidae > Aplodontia > Aplodontia rufa. Next base: position 32,487 of record PVKS010004769.1, read on the forward strand.
ATTTTCTGCTGTTCACTTAAGTGAATACATTTTTATTCCAACTAAGAGGAACTAAATAGTCCTGAGCTGAGGTTTTCCTGAAAATGTGCAAAAGTTCAAGTAAGAAAATAGAGTTCAAAGATAGAAGAGCTGACTTTAAAATCAGGAAAATAGAAAAAAAATAGATTGATCAGAAGAGATTTGCTCTTAACAAAGTGACCACTATTAAAAAAATAAAGTCTAAGAAGCAGCATTCAGGGCCAGTCTTGATACAAATGCCCATATTTAACTGGCTTATCAAGATTCAGAAAAGTTAATGTGATGGATTTAAACATTTAAGAGGATTTGAGGGTATTGCTGTATTTTGCATTGTGATAAGGACTGCTACATCACTGTGCAAGAAAAAAAATTTCAGACAAGAGATTATCCAAGTCCAACTTGGTAATTCATTAACCTCAAAGCAAAGGTCTGTTGAGTACCAGTTCAGCAGTACACAAGTATAGAATAAATTCTCCATCAAAAGTTTAAACATAAAATTGAATTTTAATTTGATTTCCTTCTTTATTATTGCTCACTAAGTCCACTAATTTTATGTATTTTAAAATTTTGGTACTGGCCCTAGAACCCAGGACCACTCTAATGCTGAGTGTCATCCCCAGACCTTTTCATTTTTTATTTGAGACAGGGTCTAAGTTACTTAGGCTTGCCTCAAACTTGTGGTCCTCCTGCCTCTGCCTCCTAAATCTTAGGGATTACAGGTATTTGACACCGTGCTCAGAAATTATTGCTTACTTTAAATATATAATAATCTTGTGCTGATATAGATTTTGCTTGTTACTGTTCATATAAACAAATTCTAGAACCTCTTTATATAAAATATTCTTATTTGAAGATGAGACTGGAGTTACTCAACCAACTTAATAAGTGGTATTTTGATTTAACAGGAAGTTGTAACAGTCATACTAGATTTTCACTGAGTGAAAAAGCAAAATCTCATACAATAGTTTAACCAGTAACTATAATTTCTACTGGTTTCGGAAATTTAAATCTAATAGCTTTTTTTTATTGGTATGGGTACAAGTTGAATAACTTCAGAAAATAAACTATGAAGTGATTTTTACTCTGTGGATTCAGATTCAAATTATGTTTCAAAGCTATTTTAAGAAGACATGAAATGACTCTCTGCTTTAAACAAAATTTTAAAAATTCATTTGTACCCTTGTTTGTTTGATGACAGATATCCAAGTTTGTTAAAATTCCACAACCTTCCTTGTTTTAATGCAGCACGGAAGACAGATTGAAAATAACAACAGTGTAGAAACTTGCAGCATTTGGCCATCTTGTAACAGTGTTTACATGTTCAAACACCCTGGCTTTTAATCTTCTTCAAACATAATATACAGGGCTGGAGCAGTGGCTCAGCGGTTACAGTGCTTGCCCCGCATGCATGAGAACATGAGTTCAAACCCCAGCACCATATACACAAGTCCAGAAGCAAAAGCCACATGAAAAAAAAAAAAACCTAAAATTGATTCTCTCTCACTGTCCCTCTCAAATATATATACACACACATATATATATACACTGAATTTCAAGTAAAAAATTGTCAAAACTCCCTTCCCATTGGTTTCTAAAGAAAAACATTTCCCATTTAACTTGAAAAAATACACCTCTAAAGTAGTGACACAGAAATCCCCACAAGCATGACCTCTTCCTCTGTAACAAGAGTACTGCCGCCTTCTGCTACAGAAGATGTTGAGTAACATAAGGCGTTTAATATAAATATTAAATAATTAAGTTAAAAGGAATGGTCCATATAAATAAATAAATATGGTTAACAGACTTCTACAGTTCAGTTGTGCGTCCTTTCAGTAGTACTGTGGGATTGAGGTCCTCTAGTCTGGAGTGAGAAGTGCTTGCATTGATGGTGACTGTTTTGGTAAGCTGTGGGTCTTGGACACTGAACGCAGTAAGGGGACAGCCCTTCACGTTACTACAGATGAGGGACTGAATTGAGGCAGTGTTGATGATTTTAAAGCCCACTTCTCCTCCGAAAGTGCTTGGCTTCCAGTAGTGAGGAGAACATATGGGATTACCCATAAGTCCTTTCAAGGAGAATGGTGCTCCAAGTTCCACCATGGTCTCACCAAAGATGGCGTCAGGACGAGGCTTCTCCACCAGGAGGGCAGGATACAGCTCCATGGCATCTATGTCTCCATAGAGAGCTTCCAACTCTGTTGCCATCTCCTTCTCTCCTGGGAAGGTGAAGGAGAGAGAAAGACACCCCATGTAAACCATGGCCAAACCAAAGAATGTCATCCCTTCTCTGTTTGCATTCAACTCCCCTGTTGTTTCCATATGACCCTTAATTCCTTTAAAAAGAATAGAAATTGTTTTTACCTGTCAGTTCTTCAAACGATTTGTAGGGGTTCAGGTTGAAGCGTTTGCGGTATTCATTGAGGGACTGGTATTTCATCTGTCTGCTGTGGTCAATTGAGGCCTTTGCCACTGTCTGTACCGCAGGTGGAACATTCCTGCCACCAGCAACCTGTGGGAAAAGAATTAAATTGTCCAACAGCATTATTAGACATGTTTACTCCTGCTTTACAGGGACTCTAGGTTTGGCGTAGAAGAGGCCTAAACTATCTTTATTTCTTGGGACCATATTTATATACATTTCTACAGTACCTGTGCTCAAGATTCAAAGGGACAGAGGTCTAGAACCAGTTTGCCTTCTAAAGTTATACAAACGAAGCTGATATTAAGTTTTTAATATTTTTTCTATAATCTGTAAGATTATATGAAGATTTTAAAATCTGTTTAAGGTATGGGTATGTCATGGTATTTTCTTGACAACTGTAAGCTAAAGCATTAGATGTCCAAAAAAATGTAGGCTTCTTATTTGAATAATTTTACTAGTAAAATTGATTTTACTAACTTTAAGAAAAATAACTTCTGCAGCAGAAATTCTTATTTTTCAGTAATAAGCCTTACCCTGCCAGCAATTTGTCTGGTGAATGACTCCACGAACTGGGTGAGTCCATGTTCCAGTAGTATAGAGTTGTTGTAGAGAAACTGTTTATAGTTGTACTCCTGGTCATCAATGAGAAAGGTGTCCGGCAGAAGGGGATGCCAGTGATAGAGTGTGTTGAACTCAGCGGCAATACGGTTTTGGTACTGGAATTGTTGGTTGAAAAGCAGCTCTGGGTCAAACTTCAGTTTGAAATGATAGCCACTCAGGTGCTGGACGTAGTCTTCAATCACTATCTTAATCGTCTCCCCTATTTGCACAAAAGAATTAAAAACCTCAACTCTCAGATCACAAACTTTGAAGCAACTGATATGCAATTTTTGTTAATTTGCTATTCCTTCCCTGTTCTTTCTTGTTAATATCAAATCAAAAGGTAATCAGATTAACAAGCATGCTCATAGACTGAATTAACGATATATTTGTCATTTACAACACCTTTGGAATTACTCAAACCAGAACACAAAGGTAACAAATTAGTTACTCTGGGAAAGAGGGCTTTCGTTAGATAATTTTCTCTTGCTCACCTATCAGTATTAGCCTACTGGTCTGGAACAAGCGCTCATCATCCCATTCTGGATGCTCCTGTTTGAGCACATCACACACTCTGTTGTGTTCCCGCAGCCAGATGGTGGCATACATCATTAGTCCAGGCACCAGACCAAAGACCTCCTGCCCCACAGCGAAACGCAGGTGTTCAGGGACGTGAGGCGGGTACATCATCTCCACCTGAGTGTCTTTGACTGTGGGAGGATACACCTCTCCATCAATCACCTGAGAACAGGAACAAACATCAATTAAAGAACTGAAAACATTTTTTATCAGTCGAGATGTTACAATGTAAATGTAGGTGGGAGTCATAACCAAGAGTCTTAGTGGTCCTAGGGAGCATACCTGGTATTTCAGTTTTCCATCCTTGAAGAGGCGTAGCTTATGTTGTCTGTCCAGGGTTTCACCATAAATATGATTTAAGTCCACCTAGAAAATTAGGAAAATTTCAATTTACTGCTATTGAACAATCTTACATAGTTTTGTGTATAATGTATCATTAAATACTTTGATTTTATTTCTTTAAAATTTTTCAATAAAGCAACTTGTTTTCATAGCCACAAAATACTAAATTTGTTTATCCAAAGCTACAAGCCCATATAGGCTTCTTGGGTTTAAAGGTATTGATAGCCTATGAGCTTTAAAAGATTATATACTTCATGATAATCATATGGTATATATAAAAAAGCATTAAAATGATGCAGGGAGGTAGCTCAGTGGCAGAGTGCCTGCCTAGTATGCATAAGTCCCTGGGATTGATCCCTAGTACTACAAAAACAAAACAAACCCTGGAAAGTGTATTATCAATACAAAATTCTAATCAATAAATTGAAGCCAAGTTACTGAAATCCAGGAGATAATACTGTAAATGTTTCATCTTATGATATTTAAAGCAGCAGACTCATGATACAAACATGACATGTTGCAGCGCTAAAATTTTAAACTATGTAAGGAAAACTGCAAATAAAGTCTGTTTTTACAGACATGACATTTTATAAAATAGGGTGAATTATTCGGTATGGTAAAATGATTCAACTCCATCTTACCCCGTGGCCCAGTCCCTTGGTGAAAGCTGGCCCTCGCTTTTGATCCGTCTTGAAAAACTGGTGGGTAAAGTGCTGGGCAAAGAATGCGAACATCATGTTCGTGCCTTGGGGGTCAGGAATGAACTTTCTTCTCAGAAGAACTTTTTCCAGAAGCACTTTTGAATCAGGAAGCTCCTTCTTCCCTGAAAAATGAAGAAAGCTAATTTAAAAACTCCATCTATGCATTAAAGCAGATGGTGACTGTCCCTTTATGAGGACATTCATCACTTACAGGGTAAAGGCAATTGTGAAGAGGACCATAATATCAATGAAAGTTCTAAGATATTGAAGAACAACTTATTAAATAGTTATTTTAACAAGCATTATTTGGGGGTTTTGCATTATTTAGTTTTAATAAAATAATTTTGAAATTAGGACATAACAAAAGCCCATTTGATTTTAAGGAATAGTTCACAGATTCATTTAAAAATTTTTATGAGTATCTATTTAAAAGGAAAATACTTTACAGTTGTTAATGAATGGTAGTTTAATGTTGTTGAGTTTTCTAGGTGGCAATCCAAACCTTACAACTGATACATCTGTAGCCATTTCCTCTCACCCACCTTTCACACCCATGGGAGTCGGACAGTCATCAGCCACCGGAGGAAGGGCTCTGGTATAGTAGGAGAGGTTAGAGAAGGCTTCCCAGTTTTTGTAGCCGTAGTGCACATTATAAGTTGGTGGACTGTCAACCAAATGTGATCTGGCTGAAAGTTTCAAGGAAAAAAGTTGTTTTATTGGTCCCCGTGTGCAAAACAAATCAATGTTCATTTTTATTGCAAAATGTGAAGAGTAGCACAGACTGAATTCAATTCCAACAAAGATACTCTAAAGCAGAGTGTACTTCAAAGTGTAATTGCTGCCGGGCCTAATATCCCAGTGGCTCAGGAGGCTGAGGCAGGAGGACTGCAAATCCAAAATTAGTCTCAGCAACTTAGGCCCTAAGCAACTTAGCAAGACCCTACGTCAAGGATAAAAAACAAAAAATGGTCTGGGGATGTTGCCCTGTGGTTAACCACCCTTGAGTTAAATCCCCAGTACCAAAAGAAAAAAAAAGTGTAACCAGTGATGAAAATGTATATTTAATAAAATGCATATGCTTTACACAGACTGTTATGCTCCAACTATCTTGTTTTTCCAGAGAGCATCAACTCACTGTTTAAGAGGCCTATAACAGGAATAATGTGCACATCACTTCTTTAGAACTATAGAAAATTATTTTTTCTGATTCAAATTCAAATTAACCACTTATGTTAATAAAGTGTTAAGTGTTCAGAATATTTCTGTGGTGTACACATTCAATAACAATTTCCTTGCAAACTGGCTGGTACAGGTTTGTAAGTAGAACTGACTATAGCACGGAACTGTACAAACTAGGTGGGACTAAATGTCAATATTTTCGGTCTTAAGATTAGAAGGCAAACTAAAAAGTTACATTTGAAGTCATTTTGAAGGATCTGGAGCTATGGCATGGCAGTTATGGCCCTTGCCTGGCTGCCACGTTCACAACGTATTCTCAGAACAAAAGCCACATGAAAAATCTAAATAAAAATTGATTCTCTCTGCCTGTCTCTCACTGTCCTTCTCTCTCTCTCATTGTCCCTCTTTAAAAAACATAAGGGCTGAAGCAGTGGCTTGGAGGTTACAGCACTTGCCTGGCATGAACAAGTATGTGGGCTTGAACCCCAGTACCACATAAACAGTCATTTTAAGCTGAGCTGGGTGACGCACGCTTGTAATCCCAGCAGCTCAGGAGGCTGAGGCAGGAGGATCACAAGTTCAAAGCCAGCCTCAGCAATTAAGTGAAGCCCTAAGCAACTCAGTAAGACTCTTGTCTCAAAATAAAACATAAAAAGGGCTGGAGATGTGGCTCAGTGATTAAGAGCCCCCCTCCCCCAAAGTCATTTTGAGAAGATTGGAACTATATTTTTGGACTGGGTCTGGTAATCTATATTATTATAAAGCACTGTTTTTGAGGAAGCAGAAACCTTAGAAAGAGACTTGTACTTACATGTCAGCACATATTTCATAATTGAATTTCGCAGGAAGGGAATGTTATTGACAATGTTCCAGACCCCCTTGAAGTGGGTAAGTATGTAGTGTACTGTGTTTGGAGAGGGTTTCAAAAGTAGTTTTATTTTTGTCAAAAATTCAGCTGTGAGAAGAGAGCAAAAAGGAGGGAAAAATTAATGAAGCTCATCAGAAGATACAAATGTATAAAACAATACCTGTATGTAGCCCCATTCCAAATAAAACTCCAGGGCAAACTTACGTGTTGTACAGTTTTCACCATAGTATCCTGTCCGAGTACAGTCGCACTTATACTGGTCAAATCCTATGCTCATACATACACCTCTGTTTTGGCATGGGTTGGAACAGCAAGGATTCACTACAATACAAAAGTAAGGACAGCATACAAGTCATTCTTCAGTGTTTAAATCTTGACTTAAACATTTCATTGTTTATTAACTATGGAGCACCTTTGCCATAATAGATTCAAGAAATAGTCATGGAAAAACAATTTTTAAACCTTCCTCACAGAACAGTTATGATGTTACAAATACAAATTTTTCTAAGTAAGGTTAACAGACTACTCAACTTGATAATTCACATCACTAAGGTTTCATAACTTTTTAGACTTTCAAATTAGTGTTTTAAAAAAAGTTCAAGCAGCACTTTCAAATGCATTGGATCTAGTACAATAATTAAAATTTAGGAAACTTTCCAACGTAAAAACACCGTAGTTTTCAAATATTTTGCGGATTTTAAAAGCATCACCTGGTCTTTCCCGGGGTTGGAAAGCGCTCAAGACTATTAAAACAATGACTGCTATTTGGTAACGGAAGGTGCCACACACATGCACACTTCACTCGCGTCCACCAGATGCAATGACAGCCTGCAAATTAGGATCACTATTCCTATTCAGCGGACCAGAGTGTCCCAGACTGGTCCCTGAGATGGGTCTGGTGGCAGAAACGAGGCCAGCCTCCGGGTTCTTCTGGATTCAAGTCCCAGTTCACCCGAGCGCTCTGTTCAGATAGGAGTCCGAGTGCGCGGATGCACCCGGAGTCGGGCGCGGAGACTCAGCCTGGGTGCGCGGGGCACTCACCTGCGTGGCCGAGTGCCAGGGTGACGCTTAGCAGCAGAAGGCAGCGGAGCATCGCGGCGTTGGGAGAGGCGGCGGGCGGAGCGTGGCTGTCCGCAGCTTCTGGCGGTGGTCCTGGAGGTGGCGCAGCTGCGGAGTTCCCGGGAGCACTGACGCTCGCTGCTCAAGTTGTTTGACAACTGAACGCCAGCCGCGAGAACCTTCCTTTTATGCCGGAACCGAGCCCACGTGACGTCAGGACTTTCCGCCTTTCCTTGCCCCCACCTCCCCACCACTCTTTTCCTCTGCAGTTAGAAAAGTTGCGTAAGCCCGGGTGGGGGCAGGATTTTGACCCACGCAATAAGAAAGTCAGTCGGAAACACGCGATGCTGCCGTCGGTCGCCCCGAGGTGGATGCGACGCAGACGGTCCCCCTCCACTCTTTTCCATCCTTTTCCCTCCAGATGTCCTCTGCCCCCGTCCCCAGGTTTGCGCAGCATTTCCTTTTCTTCTTCCCGCTGCTGGAGAAGCTAGTGCCCAGACCGTTCGCCTTGGTCCGGGTGCCAGGACCAGAGGAGGACACAGCTTCCCCCGGGACCCCGCGCGCCCCGAGCCCCAGAGCGCAGGGAGTCCCCGCGCGCCCCGCCGCCCTCGGCTCGAGGCTGTCGCCGAGGGGCCAGCCGGGGCGAGCTGGGCTGAGAAGGGTGACACGTCTCACGTCGATTTCAGAGAGGGCGCTTAACCTACTACACGGAGCTCATCATTGGCACCTTTAATTTAATTTTTTTATCATGTTGAATGAAGTGTAATAGCTGGAGGTCATTATATAATTCATTAAAATGATTTTAACAAGTCTGACCTGGTAAAACAAAATGAATAGATACATTTTTGAGATGCTAGTCACAAAGGCATATTAAATATCCCAAACCAAATCAAAATGACTTAATGTGTTTTATATGGACAAGCACAACCATAATTGTGCACTATAGAGTAAAATTTTGATATATAGAAATTAGCACTATCAATTTTGTATATATTTAGGGTTTTCATGCATATTTTAGGCACATATATGTGTATATTCTACAATATATCTTTTATTGATCTCAAATTTGTTGGGAAACTTTCATTATGAAGGAAAATAAAGAATATTTAAAAAATCTTCCAAAGTATTCTCTTGAGTTTTACTGCCCCCTTCTGCTGCTTGAGTTTTTATTAACCTCTTTTTTTCTAAGATGCTGGGAAGATTGCTAGACAGATTTTGTCTGTAATTTCATAATGTTCCTAAACATTCACATTTGCAGTATTCCTTTTAGATTGAAGTTTTGTGTATCCTGAAAAGGAATGAAATATTTATTGATGGAAGATAAAAAGATAAAGATATGCCATGCTAATACAAATCAAAGAAAGCTAGAATAGCTCAACTGATTTCCAACAGGGCAGACTTTAGAGGAAGGCAGATTATGAGGAATAAAGGCAGCTTCATGTGTGACGCAAGATAAAGTCTCCAGAGGTCTGACAACCCTTGGTGATTCTGTCAATGTAGTACTAATGTATATAGGCAAAGCTGAGAAAATAACAAGAGGCAATAGATTTTGGAAACTTTAGTACCCTCTAAATGGATAATCTATTAGGCAGAAACTCATTTTGGACATAGCTGAACTTAGGAACTCTGTGACTCAACCGGATATTATTAGTATCTATAGACTGTTTAATCCAATAACAGGACACGTTCTTCTTGAGTTTACATAGACCACTTGCCAACATAAAACACATTGTGAGCTATAAACTACACCTTAATACATTAAAAAATTGTACAATGTGTGCTTTCCAGCCACAACAGAATTAAATTAAAAATGAATAACAGCAAGATAGCTGGAAAAAACCCCAAAGAATTGGAGATCACATAACACACTTAAAAATAACTCAGTAATCACAGAGCATCTAAAAGGAAATTTTAAAACATTTTGAGCTAAGTGAAAATATAACTTAAGTTTCACAGAATGTAGTACAAGCATTGCTTAGAAATTTATAGCATTGAATGCATATTTTAGAAAAGAAGATAGAAAATCAATAATCTAGGGTGGCATTTTAGGATAGAAGAAAAAAGAAGCAATTAAATCCCAAGTAAACAAAAGAAATGATAAAAATTAGAGCAAATGTTAATGAAGTTGAAAGAAGGGAAGTGATAAAGTTGACAAAACCAAAAGCTAGTTCAGAAAGACTAATAGAATTGATTTCCCTAGTCTGGAAAACAAAGAAAAAAGAAAGATGACGTTTTACACTATCAGAAATGAAAGAGAAGTTATCACTACAGATCCCATGACTTTAAAAGATAATAAAATACCAAACAAATCCTCACCATATCTTTGATCATCTTGAATGCATGAATTGGTTGGAAGCACAATCTACAAAACCTCACACAAGAATTGGAAAATCTGAGTTGACCTGCATCTATAAAGAAATTGAATAAAAAATTAATCAACTTGGGCTGGAGAGGTGGCTCAGTTGTAGAGTTGTAGAGTTGTAGAGTGGTTGCCTGGCATGCACAAGGATCTGGGTTTGATCTCCGGCTCCACATACACAACTAAGTGGAGGAAAAACTAAAGCAAGATGACAAAATTAATAAAACTGACTCGCTTCACCCCCTTCCTCAAAATAAATAGATAAATAAATAAACTCAATAAACAGAAAGAAACAGGACCAGATGGATTTACTGGTAAATTATACTAAACATTTAAGAATTATTCTTTCTCTATACTCTTTTTTTTGTATTTTAATACAACTTTTTACATACAATTTTTTACATATTAATTACCTATAATCTTTTTCAGAGGTTTGAAGAAGAGAGAATACTTCCTAAGTCATTCTACAAGACCAACATTATTATCCTGATACTAAAATCAGAAAAGGACATTACAAGAAAAATAAAAACCTACAGAGCAGCATTTCTCAGGAAAATAGATGCAAAACCATTCAACAAAGTATTAGTAAACCAAGCTCAACAATTTATCAAAATAATTATCAGAGCCAAAAGGGATTTATCTCTGTTATGCAAGGCTACTTCAACATCCCCCAAACACACAAACAGACTAAAGAAGAAAAATCACACGATCAAATTCCAAGAAAACTGGAAATAGAGAACTTCTTTCATTTCAGAGCATTTACAAGCTGGGCACTGCGGTCCAGGCCTGTACTCCTAGTGACTTGGGAGGCTGAGACAGAAGGATTGCAAGTTCAAAGCCAGCCTCAGCAACTAAACAAGGCCCTGAGTACGTTGGCAAGATCCTAAATAAAAAGGGTTGGGAATGTGGTTTAGTGGTTAAGCACCACTGGGGTCAGTCCCCAGTACCAATAAATAAATAAATAAATAAAAGAAAAATGAGAAGAGATGAAGATGTGGCTAGTAATTAAGCATCCCTGGGTTCAATTTCCCAGTATCAAAAAAAAAAAAAATCTAACATCAGGCAAGTTTGTCTCCTCTGGCTGCTTCTTTTAAACATTATACCGGATATCCTAGTTAATGCAATAAGACAAAAAAGTATAAGGTTATGGAAGAAGAAATAAAACTATCTATCCAGATGATCTGATCATGTGTGTGGAAAATCCATAAGAATTAACAACAAAACCTCTTGAAATTATAAGCACTTGTACCCTATTGTCCTGCAATGTGTCACTGAAACATCGGGGGATACAAAGTTAATGTACAAATGTCAATCACTTTCCTAAATGCCAGGAGTAAGTGAAATTTCAAATTAAAAAGCATTGCCACTTATATTAGCATCTCCCCAAAACATAATATTTAGGTGTAAATCAAGTCAATACGTGTGTATACCTGTGTGAGAAAAAAATGATGAAAATATCAAAGAACTGAATAAATAAATGGAAATCTATCCATATTCATGGCTAGAAAGACTCAGTACTGTCAAGATGTCTGTTCTTCCAGTATCAATCTACAGATGCAACATAATCCCAAATAAAATCCAAACATGCAAAATATGTTGTAGATACAGACAGACTGCTTCTAAAGTTTATATGGGGAGACAAAAGATCCCAGACAATCAGTTCAAAACTGAAGCAGAACAAAGTTGGAGGACTATTACTAACCTGGTTTAAGACTTCCTATGAAGCTATAATAATCAAGATAGTGCAGAATCAACAAAAGAATAGACAAGTAGATAAATAGATCAGTTAACCCAGAAAGAGAACCAAATAAACAAAGCCAACTGATTTTTGATAAAGGAGTAACAGAAATGGAACAAAGACAATATTTTCAAAAGTTTTGCTAGAACAACTGAATATGTATAGACCAAACCCTCCTCCCCGCAAAAACCCAGAAACCCAAACAAAGCCTCAAAATAGATTGTAGTCCTAAATGTAAAATGTCAAACTCTAAAAGTCCTAGATGCCAACACAAGAGAAAATCTAGATGAACTTGTATACAAAATACACAAAGAACTCTAGAAATTCAACAAAAAAGAGGGTGTGGTGGTGTACGCCTGTAATCCCAGCGATTTGGGAGGCTGTCAGGAGTATCAAAAAGTTCAGCAATTTATCGAGACCCTAAACAACTTAGAAAGAACCTGTCTCAAAACAAACATAAAAAGGTCTGGGGATGTGGCTCAGAGGTTAAGAACCCCTAGCTTCAATCCACAGTACCATAAATAAAAAATAAAATAAAAATTCAATAATAAGGAACAAGCAGCCCAGTTAACAAGTGAGTCAAAGACCTGAACAGACTCCTCACCAAAGAAGGTATAGGGGGCTGGAGCTGTGGCTCAGTGGTTTCAGCACCTGCCTGGCAAGCACAAGGACCCAGGTTCAAACCCCAGCACCACATACACAACTGAGTGTTGGAGCAACTAAGGCCATGTGAAAAACTAAATAAATTTGTTTCTCTCTTTCTCTGTCTCTCTCACTGTCCCTCTCTATTAAAAAAAAAAAAGAAGAAGAAGGTACAGGGATGGCAAATAAGATATGAAAAGATTCCCAATAAGAAAATGAAAAAGTAAAAATGAGATATTATTAGAAGCCTCTTAGAATAGCCAAAATCTGACTGGAGCGGTGGCTCGGTGGTTGCAGCGTTTGCCCGGCATGCGCAAGTACACGGGTTCAAACCCCAGCACCCACATACACAACTAAGTGTCAGAGCAACGAAAGCCACGTGAAAAACTGAAGATTGATTCTCTCTGTCTCTCTGGCTCTCTCACTGTTCTTCTCTCTTTAAAAAAAAAAAAAGAATAGCTAAAATCTAGAACACCAATACCACCAAATGCTGGCTGCTGGGAGGCTGTGAAGCAGCAGGAACTCTTGTTCATGGCTGGGTGGGAATGCAAAATGGGACTTTGCACTTTGGAGGACAGCTTTGTAGTTTCCTTCAAAAGTAAACATACTCTTACTACATGACCCAGGAGTCATACCCGGGGGTATTTATAAAAATGGGTCAAAAACTTATGTGGGGATGTGGCTGAGTGGTTAAGCATCCCTGGATTCAATCCTGGTACAAAACAATAACAAAACCAAAAAAACTGAAGCAACTAATGTCCATACACAACTGCACAGATATTTACAACTTACTTACTTTTTTTTTTTTTTTGGTACCAGGAATGATTAAACCCAGGGATGCTTAACCACGGAGCCGCATCTCCAGCCCTTTTTATTTTTTATTTTGAGACAGTGTCTCACTATGTTGCTGAGCTGGCTTTGAACGTGTGATTCTTCTGTCTCAGCCACTGGGATTACAGGCGTGTGCTACTGGGCCTGATACAGCAGTTTTATTCTTAATTTCCCAAATTTGGAAGCAACCAAGATGTTCTGCAGAAGATGAACAGATAAACAAACTTATGATATATTCAGTTGGTGGAGTATCATTCAGAGCTGAAAAGAAATGAGATCATCGATGATGACATGGAGGGGTCTTAAATGCCTGTTACTTAGTGAAAGAAGCAATTTGAAAAGGCCATCTGCTATGGTATTTCAACAATAGGACATTCTGGAAAAGGGAAAACTTTGGAGACAGTTAAAAAAGGAATGGTGGTTGGGTTTAGGCACGGAGCACAGAGGATCCTTATGGCGCTGAAACCATTCTGTGCTATGGTGGAGACAGGTTGTTTTACATTGGTCAAAGCCCAAGGAATCCTCAGCATTCAGAATAAAGTCTCATGTAAACTGTGGACTTCGGTGACAATAATGTGTCACTGTGGTTCTTTGATTGTGATGACTGGCAGGTCTGGTGGAGAATGTCACTGGGGCCGGGTGTCTATGTACAGGGTGCCTAATAGGAACACTTATAGCTTCTGCTCTAAAAATCAACCTTTATTCATTAAGAGAAATGAACCTCCGTCCATCAATAAGGGCTTTGATTTTTTGGTACTCTCTTTTATCTCTTGCACCTCTTACAAATGTCACACTTCATTTTTGGGGGGATGTGGGGAAACTACCTCCTTTGCAGGAGACGCCAGACTGTTTCCCTGAAGGCGATGCCTATCACTTTTGGGCTATTCCCTATCAATGGGGAAAATCTTCAAGGCTGAACCTGTAGGTTAAGCAGTGTCAGGTGTTCCTTTAGGGCAGAGACGGAAAGTCAACTTCCTTTTTAAGCAGAACCTTGCTCTACCCTAGAGGCAGAAAGGCCCTTGCAAACATCTCAAGAATCCACTCCTTTCCTCCTTCCTCCAGTCCAGGGACCGCACAGCCTCTGTGTCTCTAATCTCTCCCTCTGGTCTGAGAGGTTGTGGTCCTTTTTAGTAGCTTCAAGATGAACTTCAGAGCTTCTTGCTTTTAAAACCATGTTTTTACTCTTATCCGAACTTCGTAACCTCCTGTCAAATTTTCCCCTGGATCTTTTCACATGATCTTATTTAAAACCAACTTTTTGTCTTTATAAAAAGTCATTTTCCTTTAATATTTTCCACAGGAAGAAAGGGGCCCAAGATCATCCCGACTTATTATTTATTAGCATTTATCAGTACTGAATGTGCTATATATTTTACTTGCTTGTTTTGTTTACTGTCCACCCTACCAAATAAAAAAATTCCATCAAGGTAGAGTTTTTGTATGTTTTGGTTGGTGTTATAGTCCATGTGTCTAGAATAGAACCTGGTGCTCAGAAAATATGGAACAAATAGGTTAATCTATCCTCTATGAAATCAACATCACAAATTAGATGAGCTTCATTTTACCTTGTAGTAATCTACTAAAAGCGGAATTTCCAGATGAGAGGCTGGAGTGGTGGCTCAGCGGTTCCAGCACTTGCCTGGCATACATGAGGATCCAGGTTCGAACCCCAGCACCACGTACACAACGAAAGCCACATGAAAAACTAAATAAAATTGATCCTCTCTCTTAAAAAGAAAAAGAAAAAAAGAATTTCTAAATCAAAGGCCTTAACATTCGTGAAGCTCTTTCTGTGACTATACCCAATGGTGACTGCAGAAACTGCTGGAGTCATCTTAACTGATGCCTGGAATTGCTGCAACCACATTGTGCTTGAGGAACAAGTCAATTTATCAATAATATCAATAATATACTAATGGGACTGGAGTGGTGGCTCGGTGGTTGGAGCACTTGCCTGGCATGCACAAGGACCCAGGTTTGAACCCCAGCACTGGGAACACAACTAAGTGTTGGAGAAACAAAGGCCAGATAAAAAAAAATTAAATAAAATTGATTATCCCTCTCTCACACACATACACTCTTTCTCTCTCTCATGCTCTTCCTTTCTCTAAAAAATAAAATAAAATAAAGGATATTAAAAGCAATGTGGGTCCTTGATGGTACTGTTGAAATGAAGTCCTGATCAATTTACCCTAGAAATTACCTCGCCTATAAATTTCTTGTTTATTGAATCCCAATAGCTACAAATAAGGCAGATGGCTAAACATTGTTAATTTTAACATTCCAAGTTCTTAAACTACTAAAAATTAATGTTAGCCTTCATATCCCACTTGCCACATCTAATAGCTTCCCACTGCTCTTGAAATCAAATCCAAACTCTTAGCAAGACAAGGTGGTGCACACCTGTAATCCCAGTAGCTTGGGAGTCTGAGGCAGGAGGATCACAAGTTTGAGGCCATCCTCAGCAATTTAGTGAGGCCCTCAGCAACTTAGTGAGACCCTTTCTCAAAACAAAAATTAAAAAGGGCTGGGGATGTGGTTCAGTGATTAAGCACCCCTGGGTTCACTCCCTAGTAACCCCCTATCTCAAAAAAGAAATTCAGACTCTTTACCCTGGTCTAGAAGACCCTTCATAGTTCTCAAACTTTTTCTCATGCATCTCTCTCTTCTCTGTCACTATGATCCAGGCACACTAGCCTGTATTTATCTAACTAATTCTTTGCTGCCTAAAGGGTTTTGCATTTGCAACTATCCCTAACCAGAGTGAGTTTCCTCTGCATGGTTGGATTTTTCTTATTGTAGGCATCAGCTCAAATTTCATATCCCTTAAACTTTCTCCTGTTTATTTTCTTTGTGGAATGTTTCACACTCTACTTTTTATTTTTATTTATTTTATTTTATTTTTTTTTAAAGAGAGAGGGACAGTGAGAGAGACAGAGAAAGAGAGAAACAACTTTATTGAGTTTTTCACATGGCCTTAGTTGCTCCAACACTCAGTTGTGTACGTGGTGCTGGGGTTTGAACCTGGGTCCTTGTGCTTGCCAGGCAAGTGCCGAAACCGCTGAGCCACCGCTCCAGCCCCACACTCTACTTTTTAAAATGAATTTATTTGCTTAGTCTTTCTATCTTATATATGTTCATCCCAAGTGCATGGTCCTTGACTTTCTTTTTTTTTTAATTGAGTTTTTCACATGACCTTTGTTGCTCCAACAGTTAGTTGCGTATGTGGGTGCTGGGGTTTGAACCCGTGTACTCGTGCATGCTGGGCAAGCACCATAACCACCGAGCCACCGCTCCAGCCTAGTCCTTGATTCTTAAGCTCACCTCTGTCTCTTGAATACCCAGAACAGTTCCTAGGACAATTTACAATCTGTGCTCAAAAATGTTTCTTCAATAAATGAATGAAACGATATGATGATCAAGCCAAAGATTATATTAAGGAGGTTGACTAGACAATGTAATTGCAAGCACTTCTATATTTTTTCAAAACATCCACAATGAAAAAATTAAAAGAATTCCATCAGGGGAGTACATTCACAATCGTAAGATTTGCTAACTAAAGAACACTTGCGAGTGATTGAAAAAAAAAGACATACTCATCAATAAATAGGCAAAAGCCAGGGTCAACTGATTCAATGAAGCATTACAGTATGAACAGAGTAGACTGCACCAAGAAGCAAAGAAACACAAATAAAATTAAGTGACCATTGTGCTTCACAAATTAATAATTTAACGATGAAATAAACAAGTGCTCTTCCTTCTGTGCATGCATCGAGCTCCACTGTGTGCCACTAACTGTCAATCTCTTTACGCAGCGCTCCATGCACAACTGTCATGGAATGAACATGGGCACTGTTAGAAAGTTTCAAGGAATAAGAAGACCAGCGGGTCTCCTAAGATGCAAGTCAAAGGGAAGGGCTGCTGGGCGTGAGGTCCGGAAGAATGCGGCAGCTTGATAGTGAGGACTTGGTATTTTTATAGGAGTGAGTGGCTCTCTCTTAGTTGTGAAATTCAAGGTCATTTTCATTTTCTATATTTTCTAAATGAAGGCCTATTGCCTACATAATATGAGCTGTATATCAATAAATATTTATTTACAAACTCAATATCAGCAAAAGAATATGAGATAATCAGTCGTGTTCTAGTAGGTACCAAGAATGCCTGGTTTTCTTTATTTACATAGTCTACTTTGATTTTTTTTTAAGAGAGAGAGAGGGTCAGTGTGAGAGAGAAAGAATCAATTTTACTTAGTTTTTCATGTGACTCTCATTGTTCTAAAACTTCGTTGTGCCCATGGTGCTGGGCTATGAACCTGGGTCCTCACGCCTGCCAGGCAAGTGCCGTAACCACTGAGCCACTGCTTCAGCCCCTACTTTGAATTTATGTAACAGACATACCCTCTTTATTTTCAATAAATATATGAATCAGTTTGATATAAAGCATGTATCATTGTTGCCAACGTGGTTTAAGCAAAGAGCTCTTAATTGTGGGCAGTAAATGCTGTGCCTGCCTGTAATTTCAGTGATTTGGGAGGCTGAGGTAGGAGGATCGAAAGTTCAAAGCCAGTGCCAGCAATTTAACAAGACCCTGTCTCAAAATAGAACATGAGAAAAAAGGACTGCCATGTGGCTCAAGGGATGAAGCACCCCAAATTCAATCCCTGGTGCTCAAAACAAAACAAAATTTGGGCAGCGACGATAGGACCTTGGACAAATCCTTGCACTTGCTGTTCCGCAGTATCTTTATGCACTCATAAGTTCATCTTGAAGATAAGTGGACTCCTTTGAGTACTGCAAACTATAGAAATTTTGCATGTCTTTTCAATTCTGCCCTTCTGCTTTTGGTGTTTTAATTTTATACTTTGAATTATTCTAAGATCAATCCTTGGGTTACTGACTTTTTCAAAAGTTCTTATCTTTTGCAAAGATGAGCGTACAGCCCAGGACATTTCTCTTTCGTGTGGCTTAGCCTGATTCCATTTTGGTACAGTTTGAAGAGTTGCAAATACTGCTTTTTAAATTTAAGTCCTTCAGGGGCTGGAGCGGTGGCTTGGCGCTTGCCTGGCATGCACTAGGGTCGAAAGTTCAAACCCCAGTACCAGGTACACAGTGAAGTGACAGAGCAATGAGGGTCACATGAAAAACTAAATAAAATTCTCTCTCTCTCACT
Source organism: Aplodontia rufa (assembly GCA_004027875.1). NCBI lineage: Eukaryota > Metazoa > Chordata > Mammalia > Rodentia > Aplodontiidae > Aplodontia > Aplodontia rufa. Next base: position 50,994 of record PVKS010004769.1, read on the forward strand.
GTCCCTCTCTCTTTAAAAAAAAATTAAGTCCTTCAATTGACATTTAAGTAAAATCTTTCTCTGTAAACCAGCTGTTTTCAGTTATAAGTGCTGGCTGCATGTCGTTTATTTTAGAAACAAATGGGAAAAAAATCTACTTATTCATTTATTTTTGGTACTGGGGTTTAATCCAGGGGCACTTTACCACTTAGCTACATCCCCAGCCTTTTAATTTTTTGTTTTGAGACAGAGTCTCACTAAGTTGCAGAGACTGGCCTCGTAATTCTCATCCTCCTGCCTCAGACTCCTGAGGGATTACAGGCCTGCACTACCGGTACCCAGCTCAAAACAATCTATTTAAAGAAGATGCCTGCCCCTACCTTTTAAATTCCTTACCAATTTCTTCATATAAATAATTTTGAACTGGGCATGGTGGTGCATGCCTGTAATCCCAGCGGCTCAGGAGGCTGAGGCAGGAGGATCCCAAGTTCATAGCCAGCCTCAGAAAGCATGTTTCACTTTGGGCAGATTGCGAGATCTCCCTGGGCCTCGGTGTCTTTATCTGTAAAATGTGTGATACAGTATTTATTGCTATGAGTTGTTTTAGGCACTAAACCAGTTACAGTGGGACCAGGTAGACCGCAAGCACAAGCTGGGGCACTTTATTGGACAGGCGCCCTAGTGCAACTGGACTCAAAGACCCACTTCTTTAGAAGCAGTAGCTTATCCTCTTTAAGGCCACTGAACTCCCCTCTCACCCTATCTTATAAGTGCCTAGACCTTAGACATCCCTGGGCAACCCTCCTTGGGACCCCTTCCCCTGCCAGAGCTCTGCTTTCTATTCCTTTAGTTTATTTGAAAGAGGTGGCTGGGGGGGCAGATTATCAATTTTATTTAGTTCTTCAAGTGGCCTTCCTTGCTTCGACACTTCATTGTGTTGGTGGTGCTGGGGTTTGAACCTGAGTCCTCGCACATGCCAGGCAAGCACTGTAACCACTGAGCCACCCCTCCAGCCCCTCCTTCTGTGACTTTAATAAATCCTATTACTTTGCTCTTGCCCTTCCTGTCTGGGGATCTCATTCTTTGAATTCACAAGACAAAGGATCAACAAACCCTCATGTCTCACAGGAACTAATTCTAAATATTTTCTGAGTAGATGACAATCAAACACCACAAATAGAGGGCGTCTCCCAAGTGCCTTGGAAGAAGCTAGAGCCAAAAGGGACGCTGCACCTTACACTGTGTCGTTTTGGTAGGTCAACCTTGGTGGAAAACCGTGCGGATGAATTTTTATGATCACTTCTAAAATAGCATTTTAGTTGACGTGTTTTATAATTCATGCTTTATTGTTGTTGTTGTTGTCCCTTATTCAGGAACTCTGTATCCTTTCCAAGCTTGCTGTGTCACAAATTCATAGAGGAGGGTATGAAAGGGACCCAAGATGGCACTGAATGATTTTGTCACAGGTGCCGGAAAAATTAGTTCAGTCCTGATACAAACATGCTGGTGATGAGGAAGACTGCCATATTAGTTATCTTCTCTCACAGTAAGTATTTTTGTTTTTTACCAAGTACATGCTCAATAAATCTTTATTGGCAAAGGAAGGAAAGAGCCTGTGGCTCATGAGAAACCTCTCCCTACAGTGCAGCCCCCACCCCATGGTAGGCGCTAACACACACACAGGCTCCCTCACTGGTTTCATCGGGAGCGTCCACACAGCTGGTTTAGGGTCCAAAACAACTATTGCGACAACTAATGTTACCACACACATTCTACAGAAGGCACTGAGGCACAGGGAGGCCATGTAATCGGCCTAGTGAAACAGCTTTATTGGCAGAACTGAGATTTGCTGCAGAGAAGTCAGCTGTCAAGTCTGTGGTCTTCACCAGGTGCCAGAAACACAGCACATAATCTTCCCGTTGTTAGAATTTTAGTGATAGCTTGACAAATAAATATTTGAAAACATCATCTTTAAACAGAAATATGAGCTCTTCTGAGAAAAAAATGTGAGAAACATTTAAATAAAGGTGTATTTGATAGATTTTAGCTAGAAAAGTTTTCTTTATTTTTCCCAGTGAGGTTTGGGAAAAATTATCCTGGTCAGCCTGGGAATAAGTTCCACCTGATAGATGGCTATTTGGGCCACATTGTTTCTGAAAATAAATTCATACTGGGTGATTAATATGCTTCTTCTCACCAAGCCACACTTTATTTTTAGCTGCCTAACCTGATCTGGAGGGCCAGGCTTTTGAATGGGTCTCGTTTCTAAAGAGACCCCAATCTCCTTTATTTTCTTTTTTTCCTTTCTCCTCCCTCCCTCTCTTGTGTGCATGGAACCCAGGGGTGCTTGCTCAACCACTGAGCTATGCCCCCAACCCCTTTTATTTTTTTATTTTGCTAAATTGCTAAGTTGCTGAGGCTGGCTTTAAACTTGCAATCCTCCTGCCTCAGGCTCCTGAGTGCTGGGATCACAGGCGTGCGCCACCAGGCCCACCCAGACTCAGTTCTTCCTGAGCTCTTCTAGCACTTCCTTCTCATGGACACGGCTAGGTCACGTTCCCCAGTGGAAAAGTTTCCTTGCAGAAGAGGAGAGAGAATGAGCTCCCTCATCTTCCTTCCTGCACTGCCCAGGGTTTACCCACGTGAGTGGCTTATAAGGGTGAGTACCTATTGGATTCTTTCCCAATGTTGTTTTTTATTGTTAAGTTTATACACACACATAAAATATGCATGCTATTTATATTCGTAGTTACTATGTATTTATTATGTTTGCATGTATATGCACAACTCTCATTGTTTAATACTTTTATTTTAATGCACCTGTGTCCGTTAAACGCTTTTATGGCTTCTGTTTTGAGTATGAAGTGAGGCCTGTTCACTAAAATGCTCTTTTTTTACTATTTCATTTCATTTGCATTAAATATCTGACGTGTTTGGAACTTGGTATGGCCTGAGGAATTAGGTAGGAATACAGCTTGTTTTATTCTCACCCAAATAAGCAAAGTTACCAGGTACCATTTATTGAATAATTTACTACTTTCACTGTTGAAAAAATGCCCTTTTATCGTATATTGGCTCTCTTTGTGAGCTCTGCTTTTTCCATTTGCTGGTGTCACGCTGCTTTAATTACTATAATTTTATAACACTTAAATATCCAATAGGGTTAGTCCTTCATTGCTTCTTTAATCTCTTGGTATTATCTTTGTTTTCTTACATGAATTTTGCAGTAAGTTTCTTGCTTCCTCAAAAGGCACATTTGCTTTTAATGATATTGACTTGCATTTTAAAAATGTTTTGAGCTGGGTGTGGTGGTACAAGCCTGTAATCCCACTAGATCCGGAGGCTAAGGCAGGAGGATCATAAGTTCAAAGCCAGCCTCAGTAATTTAGTGAGGCCCGGAGCAACTTAGTGAGAACCTGTCTCAAAATAAAAAAATAAAAAGGGCTGGAGGTGTGACTCCATAGTTCCTCACCCATGCTTCAATTCCTAACACACACACACAAAAAGTTTTGAGGAACAAAAACACAGCTATAATACTGGACCTTTGGAGGAGGCAATATCTACCAAGCTTCTGTGTGACAAACTCCAGACTTGGGGAAGGGCTCGGCAAAGCCAGCATTCCAGGATATTGCCAAAACCATCCCTTCTGGAAATTAGCTATTTACTCAAATTGGAAATAACTGTTGTGGATTGATGAGAAGGGTACTTGTATAACACATATGAAAGTCATGAAAGATGAAGCTATACTGACTTAGAAGCAGGGTTGGAAATCGAAAGTAAAATAATTGGAACTAAGGAACAAAGGAAACAGTATATGTAAAATCTGCCTTTCCTATCTTTGCAGAAGTTAGGTGTTAACTTCTTAGCTCGTAGGATAGGATGCAAAAATATCTTAAGAGTAACATTATAGGACTTAGGATAGCTACAGAATGTCTAGTAAGGTTACAGTAACTGGGTGGTTTTGGGTTAGTAGTTAATTGGGGTATAAGGGCCTATTACGTAGTTAAATAAGAAACATCTGAAGGAAAATAATTAAGCGTTCTGGGAAAGTGATCTTTGCCTTTTGTCAAAACAGGTATAAAAACTAAGAACATTATCTTTTTTGAAAATAAAGCCTTTTTGTACAATTCATGGGGCAGTTCATGAGGATTTGACCATGAACTGGTGATGGGGTGGATGGTTTTTTGTCTGGTGCTCTGAAACTGTTTAAATGGTTTCAGGTGGTCGGTTTGGTTAATGAGGCAGATGATGAAAGCATTGTATATGCACCTGTACAAAAGAGTGCAACAATAAAGAACAGTCGGCATTTTGCTCGAGCAGGGTATTGTATCTGCTTGCAACTTGCTCTGGAGGTTCAAGTCATTCCTCTGCACAGACTCCACTCATCCTTTAGGGAACCTAAGAGTTGCTGGGGCTGGTCCCCGGCAGACCTTCTTTTGGGAAAAAAAATGTATGCATGATTCTTTACTCAACTTTTAAAATGCCTCTGTTTGGCTATGCTTTTCAGCACATACTTCTTACACATTTGAGTTTATTCCTAGGTACTTTAATATTATTGATGCTGCCATTGTAAATAAAATCTTTTCTTACATTTTCTTAACTGGTTGTAAGGGAAGTCATGGCAGGAAAGCTGTTTGTATATTAATTTGTATCTAGAAAGCTCAATTTTTTTTTCTGTTTACAACTGAAAACCAACTGATACCTTTGAGTTCACAAATACATAATCACACCATCTAATGTAAATGATATTTTCTCTTCAATTTCCATGACTTTTTTTTTTCTACTTGTCCAATTTTTTAAAAATTGTGGTAACTAGTATTAGAGGTCATGCATGCTTATTTTATTCCTGATGTTAGTGAGGTTATGAAAATAGTTTTGCTAAAGGCCTGATGCAATTTGAGTTTGAATTTTTTTAAATTTATGTTAGGGGGAAAAAAACCTTCCAGTTTTGTGAAAGTTTTATTTGAATCACTTTGGGATGTTTAATTTTATCAGATGTCTTTTTGGCATCCATAGTGATGATGAAGTGGCTTATTTCCTTTGACCTTTTAATTACATTCATTATAGCAAAGAATTTCTTAATATTAAAAAAACCTTCTATGGGAAACCCCCTGTGAATCATGGGGAATAATTTTTAGTAAGTTGCTATAGTTTATTAACTGAGTTTTACATTAACATTGATACTAACGTCTCGCATGAGTCTACGCTTTTAAAGATACATTTGTCAGCTTCTGTTATCAACATTTTATTGTTGGATTTTCAATTGGAGAAATAGAAACTTAGTAGAAAAAGGACCATGGAAGCGTTTGGGAGGCTCACAGTGACTCTGCGAAAGCTGTCAACTACAGGAGGATGCTACCTGTGTGGCCCAATGCTGCATCCCCATCACTGCTGGTGGCCACACAGGTGGCCGGTACTGGGTGCAATGATCAGCACCTCGCATTGATGCCTGCTGCCCTTGCAATCTCTGGAGAACAGAAATGAATGCAGCAATTCTTCCTATTGTCAGATTATATTCGGTGCAGGATCTGGAATGGCTGGCTAATTCGGAGTCTGTGGAGGGTACACTTGATTGGCAGAGCCTAGGTTTTGTTTCCAGTCCTAGCTGCAAAGGAGATTGGGAAAGGAGGTATCTGGCATTTCCTCTGTCGGTAGCATAAGCCGCTGGCCTGATGAACGAAGAATTCCTTAGTCAACGTGAATGGTTCCACCGTTGTCTGACAAAATCAGAAGCTCAGATACAAGGCATCTGGGTTTGTTAAAACAAGAACAAGAACAAAAACTCTCCAAAAAACAACCACTGTAAAAAAATGGAAAAAACTTGTTTATTTTTTTTCTATTAAATATTATTAACATAAACATTATGTTAATACTATTTTAATATTATTAAAATTAAGTAATAAATATCATAATTTATGAACTCATGTAGATTTGTTTTATTATAGGAACTAGATCTTTGACCACTTTCCCAATTTTTTTCCTAATAAAATCAGACTTTGTATTTTTATTTTTACTTCAATTTTACATTGTATTTTCCAAAAATACTGTTTTTTCATCCAGTATGAGGCAGTGAGAATGGCATTTGAAGACTGGGGTTGAATACCAAAGATTTCCAGCCTGCCACCAGAAGCTGGAAGAGAAATTGAGCAGAGTGTGCCTGAAGCCTTAAGAAAGAATGAGCCTGTCCAGTTTCCTTTCAGACTCTTAGCCTCCCGAATTTTAAGATAATTTTTCCTATTTAATCACCCAGTTTATGGCAATCAGTTACAGCAGACCTAGTTAACTAGTACATTGGTAAGATAAGAAAAAAAAATCAGACTTTCGTTTTCTTAAGTTTTCTCTGTAATTTTTTTCTTATTTTTTTGAGACAGTGAAAAATTAATTTTGTTTATTTTTACAACTATTGTTTTGTTTTTCCAACACTTAGTTGTGGATGTGGTGCTGGGCTTTGAACCCAGGTCCTTGCACATGCCAGGCAAGTGCTCCAACCACTGAGCCACCTTTCTAGCCTGCATTAGCTCTGCAATTTTTAGTATTATTTTCTTGCATTGATAAAGATTCACAATGAATGGCTCTTCATTTTAACTTGGTTTCTCTTCTAAAACTGTGTTTTCATGCAATGCCTTTAGTTTTGCATTCAGTTTTGGTTAATGTTATCTTCACCTGTGTTTGCTTTTTCTCTGCATTTGACTGTCATGTCCACTTCTGTTCTCTTACATTTTGTTTTCCTTAATTATCTTATTTTACATGTGTTTTACCTTTCGCAAACATTTGGTTTTTTGATGGTCTGACCAAGGTTATACACTTTCTACTTAAGTTTTAGACATCAAATGAACTTAGCTCAGAGATATCTTGAAAACTTTTGCCTGGTTCCCAAAATACTTTTTTGATCCCACGTGACTTTTTACAGTCCAGCGACCCTAAGATTATGTGATGTGTCATGAGTGTCTGCCCACAGCAATTCATTGTTTAATTTGAGAAATATGATCAGGAAGCACAGCTTTCCATCAGGTGTTTACCAGGATCCCACAATTCCCTTGTTAACAAAGGTTTCACGTGCCTGATTAGCCATGAATATTCTGGCAATTAAATATCTGTAAATAGACAAAGTAATAAAGCCCAAGAAATGCGTGAAGAAAATGGAGTGAAAGGATATACTAGCCTTTCCAGTTTTTCATCCTTCCCGAAACTTCTTCTATCAGCGGCACAAGTTGCTGTTGATATTTTTCCTTTTCCTTGGCTTTTTGATACAAAATTTCTGTGGCTTTTCCTCCTCCATCTCTGACCATTCCTCACTCGTCTTTTTACGTGCATCCTCCTCGGTTCAACTTTTTGCTTCCCTCCAAACTTGCTCTTATGCCTTCTTTTTTTTTAGCTTTGCCCCGAGGCTCAAATCTTCACATCTCTACCCAGACTTCTGAGCTTGAGCCTGAATATCTAAACGTCTTTTTCATTTGAGTGTTTCAATGACCCCTCGTATATAAATGGAACTCATGGTCAGGCCTCCTCTTGCCCTTTCCACACATCCTCACCACATCTCCCTGTGCTCGGTCTTTCTCTTCAGTGAAATACAGCATGATCCCTCTTTTGTCATTTAATTCTAAATATCATTGCATTTGTGTAATTTCTCCTTGTGTCTGCCATTGCCCTGGCTCGAGCCATAATCTCCTCTCGCACCTTTTCTCTGTCTCCTTTGTATTTGCTCCCCAATGAAGCAAAAAAAAACTTTTTTCAAATAAAAACAGATTATCCTCTGATTTAAAATCCTTCAGTGTTTTCAAATGCTCTTAAGATAAAAAATTTGCATAGTTCCTAAAAAGTTCTGTTAGCCTGGTTTCATCTTTTTAAAATTCTTATAACTGGACATTTGCACAGACTCTTTCCTGACTGGAATATTATCCTTCTCTCCTTACTCAGAGAGTTTATTCATCCTGTAGATCTCATTTAGCATCACTTTCTCATGAAAGTGTTCCAATTATAACTTATTCCATATGGCACCGTGTGCCTATTCTTTTTCTTTTCTTTTTTAAACAGGAATTGAAACAAGGAGTGCTTAACCACCGAGCCACATTCCCAGCTCTTTTTATACTTTATTTTGAGACAAAGTTTCCCTAAGTTGCTTAGGGCTTTGCCAAGTTGCTGAGGTTGACTTTGAACTTGAGATCCTCTTGCTTCAGCCTCCAGTGCCACGGGGATTACAAGTGTGTTCCACCATGCCCAGTGTAAGCCTTTTCTTTATGGTGCTGATGACAATTGAATTTTTATACTTATTTATGTGAATACTTGAGTAAGATCCATCCCTGCAACTAGACTATAAGCTTCATAAGGTCACTGATGGCTTTATTCTCCACTGTTCTTAACATAATATTGGCATTTCATCCACTGAGTAATTGAATGACACGTGACATGTTAGATCTGTGTAGGTGTTCAACTATCAGATTGACGCTTAATATCACAAATATCTCATAACAGTTAAGTTTTCTACAAAATCATGGACACTGCAACGTGAATCACATGTACCTTTATAACCACACATTTTGTGATTGTATGGGTGAGATTTGTCTGCATAATAAACTCTGGTTTTTTGTGAGAAGTTGCAGAATCTTCTACTTGAAAATGACATCTTTGTTGATTACCGTCAGAACAGATGTTCTATGGTCTACATTCAGAAGTCCAGTCTTGAGAAATAAGTAAGCAACTATGATCCTAAAAAAACAAAACAGAAATGAGTGATTTGCACAATGCTGTGTTTCCACGCTCTTCATCTCATGTGGCATTAATCAGAATCAACTACTTTTTATGGTTGAGAAGCACGTCATTGCCGTAATCACATTAACTTAGGAGGCAGCATTGGTGACATGTCATAGTGGTACCAAACACGAAACATAATGTAGGGAGGGGAGCGATTTGGGCAGATTTAAGCTCTACAGCTGGCACAATATCAGCCTTCTTTTTAACTTGGGGAAAAATAATTTCTATCTCTAGCATTGCTGTGATGAACTGTTAACTGGGCTTGGCTTGGTTTCTTTCCAACATATTCAGTTTATGGACACCGGCTTTTCCAAAGCTCTGCAGGTGATTCTAGTCAGGAGACAAACTTTTAAAACCACCTCTGTGGGGTCATTTCACTCCTTTTGTAAACTACCATTTAGTGAGAGTTGGTGATGAACCAACTCTTTGCTTTTATTCCTCACGATAATTCCGTGAGATTCCTGTGGTACAGAAATGTTAATTTGTCTGAGATCCCAGAGGTAGTAGGTTTGGGTTATTGTTCAAAGACGTATAACTCTGAAAGTTCTTTTTCTTTGCTAGTTTTGCAGTATCCCATCCCCAATAATGGGAACACATGTTCTTGGCAGTGTGCCCAAGTCCTGTACTCAAGTTTTGTGTCATTTCTGGGATGATCTCTGAAAGCCTGCCTGATCCAGGCAGGAGGAAAGGGCCACACCAGGTTCTGGGTGGAATATCAGGAATGAGTCTCACTCTTCACGTTCTAGTGTCGAGGCTCTGGCCTCTGGCCACCTCTATTAAGGTGTCTGAGTTTTAGCTTCCTCAATTTTAAAACACAGATAACACATGGGATTGCAAGACTTTTCTCATGTGGTTTATAGTGATAACTAGAGAACACAGTATGAAATACCGCATGACTCTAAGTTAGTGTTACTTGGGTCTTGGAGGTCTCTGTACAGTCACTTGTCATTCACTTGGGAATAAAGGAGTAAGATGCACCACTAATATAAATACAAACACTATGGCCTCTGTTTTGCGTGTTCATTTAGTAAGACACTATTCTAGTTCAATAAGAGAAGCAAGTATGTGTGTTTACATGCGTGTGCTTTCATTAGTTTTTAGACAGTCTTACATTCCTTCCCCAGTAAGTGTTTTAAAGTCCTTCAGGATTTTAGAAGTAGACAGGTTAAATGAGCATTTAAGTACACTTTAGAAAAATCTTCCTATATTCTTTGTTTTTCCAGAGCTAAATACAAGCGAGATTATGAGAGTGTTCAGAGGTCTTTTTGAAACTGAAAGAAATGTAATTTAAAATTCTTCTTGAGTGCTAAAACAATGAAAATGTGGATGTTTGCTTTCTGGGAACGTTAGTTGCCTCGAGATATACAGAAACCACATCCTTCCTAGATTAAGAATGAGGAAGGAAGTGGATTGGGGAGGGAGTGGACACTAGAAATTTTGCATTAACCTGAAACATAATTTACTCCTAAATTTATGAAGAACATGAGAGAATAGAACTGCTCATGAAGGTTGTCACCTTTTGTGATCTGTTTCTCCTCTCTAAAGAAACTGATTTTTCAGATCAGCTACTCCTATCCCCCAAGAATCTAACTTTGTGTAATTTAGAGCAATTAAAATTTTTTTCAGAAAGTTCTTTTAAGCCCCAAATCTATTTACAGAGTCTAGAGGAATGAGAAGAACAGGTTATGACAGATAAATATTTCAGATATGATCTTTAAGATTTTTCTGACTTGGTTAATTAGCATTACATTTTCTGCAATTTAATTTGTCCTTCAGAAAACTCCATGCAGTATACTAATTGGAATTTTCCCCAAGTTTGGTTATTCTAATAGTAATTTTATCCCAACAAAAAATATATGTCAAAATATAATTTTAAACCAGAAATGGTGAAACAGAAAGGAAGCAACTAGTAAAGGGAATAAAAGAAAATATCTTACATGTCTTCAAATGCTGATGCTATAGGTAAATGATGTACATTGTAATATTGAAAGGAAAACTGGGCATTGACTTTTTTTCTATTGTGCCTTAATTTTACATTAAAGGAGATTACATTTAACTATAAAATGTTGAGTCTGCTTTACTATATAATCTTGATCAAGAGCTTACTAATCTGCATAAATACTTCTTTCAAAATCTAAGTAAATAAGTCCTTAAGACTTTCTGCATGATAATAAGCAAATTAACTTGATTTTGAAACTGGGAATTGAAACCAGGGGTGCTTTACCACTGAGCTACATTTCCAGTCCCTTTTATTTTTTCATTTTTCAACAGGGTCTCACTAAGTTGTTTAGGGCTTTACTAAGTTGCAGTGGCTGGACTTGAATTTGGGATTCTCCTGCCTCAGCCTCCTAAACTGAAGGGCTTATAGGCATACACCACCATGCCAGGCATAAATTAATTTTAAAAAATAGGTTTCATGGGGCTGGAGCAGTGGCTCAGCGGTTTTGGCCCTTGCCTGGCAAGCACGAGGACCCAGGTTCAAACCCCAGCACCATGTACACAACTGAGTGTTGGAGCAACTAAGGCCATGTGAAAAATTAAATAAAGTTGTTTCTCTCTTTCTCTGTCTCTCTCACTGTCCCTCTCTCTTTAAAAAAACAAAAAAAGGTTTCATCATGTGTGAAGTTTAGAATGAGTTTTAATGTATGTTAACTATGGGTGCTTTGCTTAGACGCACTGCTAAAAAAATTCAATTTTTAGGCAAGATGTGGTGCTCAAAGTGTATGACTTTGGATGAGTGAAATAAGGAGAGAAAATTCAAAAGGATGTTTGAAAACCCAGTCTGCTTAGCAATTTGTTAAGCTGGGAAATGAAAAAGCAAGAGTAAATGCTTTGATTGATGTAGTAAGCAACCTCTCAGTATTCTGAAGAGGGGTCATAGTTAAGAAGAAGGAAAAAGGGCTGGAGCGGTCACTTGGCGGTTCCGGCGCTTGTCCAGCAAGCACGAGGACGAGAGTTCAAACCCCAACACCATGTACACAATGAGATCTCAGAGCAATGAGGGCCACATGAAAAACTAAATAAAAATTATTTCTCTCTTTCTCATTGTCCCTCTCAAAAAAAATTCATATGGAATAACAGAAGACCCAGAATAGCCAAAACATTACTCAGCAAGAAAGAGGAAGCAGGAGGTGTCACAATTCCTGACCTGAAATTATACTATAGGGCTATAGTAACAAAAACAGTGTGGTATTGGTATCAAAACAGACTTGAAGACCAAGGGAACAGAATAGAAGATACTGAGATGAACCCTCAAATCTTTAACTATGTGATATTTAATAAAAGGGGCAAAAGCATAGTGTGGAAGAGGGACAGCCTGTTCAACAAATGGTGCTGGACAAACTGGACAGCCATATGCAGACAATTGAAATTGGATCCTTACCTCTCACCCTGCACAACAATGAAATCAAAATGGTTCAAGGATCTGGAAATTAAAACAGCAACAATACAATTGCTTGAAGAAAAAGTAGGATCAACACTACATGACATAGTTGTTGGCCCCGCCTTCCTTTATAAGACTCTGATAGCTCAAGCATTAAAAACCAAGAATAAATGAATGGGATGCCATTAAACTAAAAAGCTTCTGCACAGCTAAAGAATTAGTCAAGAGTGTCAAGAGAGAACCTACAGGATGGGAGAAAATCTTTGCCTGCTACACCTCAGACAGAGGGCTAATATCCAGAACATACAAAGAACTCAAAAAACTGAACACCCAAACCACAAATAATCCAATCAATAAATGGGCTAGGAAGCTGAATAGATATTTCCAAAAAGCCCACAAATATATGAGAAAATGCTCAACATCACTAGCAATTAGAGAAATGCAAATCAAAACTTCACTGAGATTCCACCTCATTCCTATCAGAGTAGCAAAAATGAAGAATACAAATAATGACAGATACTGGAGGGGTTGTGGAAAGAGCGGAGCAGTGTGACCGTAAGCTTGTACAGCCACTCTGGAAAGCAGTGTGGAGACTCCTCAAAATCTAGTCCTGGAACCACCTTATGACCCAGTTATCCTACTCCTGGTGTATTTTCCCAAATGAGCTGGAACCAGCTTATTAGAGAGATACAGCTTCATCAATGTTTCTAGCAGCTCAATTTACTATAGCTAGACTATGGAACCAATCCAAATGCCCCTCACTGGATGAGCAGATTCAAAAACTGTGGTACACATATACAATAGAGTTCTACTCTGCTATTAGAGAGAACGATATCATGGCATTTGCAGCCAAATGGATGGAGATAGAAAAAATTATGCTGCGTGAAATATCCCAAACTCAGAGACTCAAGGGCCGAATGTTTTCTCTCGTATGTGGAAGCTAGAATACAATCAAAAACAGGCAGAAAGTAGGCTAAGCTAATAACAACCTCAACATGGGTGAATTATTACATGAGCAAGGGGAACATTGCCTATGACATTGGGGGATGAAGGGAGGAGAGCAGGGAAAGGGGGAACAGAAAGGTAATCAAGGCAGCTGGAGGATGGGAGTAGGGGGGTTATCAACCCAGTGGGGAATATCAGACTTTCATGAAAAGCCCAAATAACATGGGGGTAAAGTAGGGGAAACATGGGATTGGGGGTAATCCAAAGTGGGGAGACTATGGCCTGGCATTAGCCTTGGCTGGCTCTGTCATTATGCATGTGATCACAATTCTGTTGACAACAATTCCCTCCTAATTGTAAGACTATTTTGAATGAATTAAAAAAAAGAAAAAGGAAAAATTAGAACCTCAGAACCTCAGGCCTAGGAGGGAAAAGTACTGGAAAAATATTTCTTTTATTAGAGGACAGTCTTTGGTCCAAAGTGGAAGCTTAGTTATAAAACTGAAAGAGTTCAAGGTCAGGCACAGATTACCACTGACCCTGGACTCCCCCAAGTTACCAATTGGTCACGTTAGATAAACCCCCTGTCCCTTTTTAACCTTATTTTTCTCAAGTATTTCATAATTACAATTCCTCTTTTTTGTTGCAGAATGAGGATTTGTGTGAAGGAATGTTTTTCAGTATTGTCATGATACGTGAAAATCGTCTAGTGCCTAACAGAAAGTTGATGGCTAGGGGTATCTATTCTGTTCTCTCAAACCCTGTTTGACCTATCCAATTTGGTTCTGAAGAGTAGAGAATGAGCAGAGTGAGCAGATCCCATATTCAGAAACCTGCAACTTGAATACCTGTGTAGGCAATGCTTGAAATAGAGGCTTGAAGACAGACCCTGTAGCAAAAATTCGCTGCCCAAATGAGATGCTACAATAACTTGTATATCATCTCCTTAACCTCAGATTTCCATACGACCCTGATCCTTACTCCTAGGTATATTCATACTGATTTTGTTTTCTCTATGAATGTTTATATCCCTGCCTTCCCCTCTGCTCAGATGTTGAAATTCTCACACCCAGTGTAATGATACTAGGACATGGGGTTTATAGGAAGTCATTAGGATTCTGCTAATAAGATTAGGGCCTTTCTATGAGAATTCTAAGATTCCCAGATTCTCCCTCTAGGGAGAACACAGCGAGACGGAATCATCTATAAACCAGGAAGCAGGCCCTGAATCTTCTGGCACTTGACCTTGGACTTGCCAATCTCTAAAACCATGAGAAATGAATTTCTACCATTTCTAAGGAACTCAGTCAATGATATTTTGTTATAGCAGCCTGAATGAACTAAGCTACCCATTATCAGGCCTGGGCTTCCACCCTGCTCTATCTTCAGTCCATAGAATTGATTTTGCTATTTGGTCTATCTCTACTTTAACAAACCATATCTCTTTCTGGAAATCCTCTTGCCCCTTCTTCCCAAGGACAGAAGTTGACAGAATCAGTAAACATCTCCCAGATCCTCCCAACCACTTTGGTACATGCCTCTTATCTGTACAAGAAAGTACTCCATACACATTCAGTACTTCCATGATGAAGTGCTAGTTTTGAAAAAATATAGTTTGCAAAATGCACCATCCATTGGACTTCTTTTTTTTTTTGCCACAAAAGCAAGATTTACCTCTGTTTTATGTTTGTTTCCCTTGTTTTATTCTTGGTATTGGTAAGAATAAAAGAACACTTAAAAAAATCTTTGTTGAGTTTGTGATTCCTAAAACTTAGCAGCAAGTGAATGTACTCCAACTTTACACTGTTTAATGAGAACAAATTTTACCTGTGAAGAGGTTTTTAAACTAATGTGTACTTTTCCAACTTCATTTGAACATGGTGAGAACTTGGAAAGTGGAAAATTCCAAATCTTTGGAAAATACTTTTTTAAAAAATAATTTCATTAATAAAATTGCTTTATTAATTTCAGTCAAAAATTTATTGCTATGGACATGCTCCAGTAGACTTACATAACAAATTGTGAGAAGAATTTAAAGATTAGCAGTGATTACAGAAGCAAATGATTTTAATGTACCTCTGCATAATCTTTCTCACATACGATATTTTGATTTATCCATTCTATTATAATAGATGTAACACTGAATTATATCTCACATACTTTCTTTGGGTTTTTGCTATCTCCTATGCAAGGTAAGACTGTTATGACTTTTCAAGTCTCTAAAAATGCAGCTCATTCTGTGAGGTTGTGCCTGGTGGAAGGAAACAGTTTATTGCACGAAATTAATTTAATTTGGATTTTTTTGAAGCACCTTAAAAACTATTGCAATGATCAAAAGTGTGCCTAATCTTAACATAATTGAATTTAATCTTTAATACACCCTCTCAATATCCCTCACCTGCGTTTCTATTCTGTTCCAGATCATCTTTTTGGGTCATTGGCTAGGCATTTGAGGGATTTTCTCTCTTAACTTTTCTCTGAAGTTAGAAAACCAAATTCTGCAATAAAAATCTTACTGGAGTCTAAATGTAAATTTCCAGTTTATTCTTGGTCTATGATGCATCCTTCAAATATTTATTTGACATTATCCAGTGCCTTTCTTCCTTACCCAGAGTTAACCCAGATGTATTCATTCTTTTAAAATTCATCTGAAATGTCACATTCTTCTAGAATGCTCCCTCCTTTTGCTTTTTGCTCTTTTAAAATATATTTTATTAGTCCATTATGGTTTTATATAATGTTGGGATTAGTTGTCACATATTCCTAAATGCACACAATTCAGCAATACAATTTGTTCAATATCCCCATCCATATCCCTCTACTCCCTCCTCCTGTCCCCTTGCCTTTCTTCTGGGTCCTATATTGCTTTTTGCTCTCTTATTTATCCTCTGACATTCTTTCATGTGACTGTCTTGTCACCAGACCTATCAGTTATCATTAGATGAGGACAGATGCCATACCTCTTTTACCCTTTAATTCCCATACCAAATGCAGTCTGATATATGATAATCATTCAGCAATATTGAACGAATGAATTTATGAATCAGTAAAACAGGCAAATGGAGTCTTTATTGTCTTAGATAGTTCTCTGGTACTCTCCCCTTTCCACATACTTACTCATTGTATCCTTTAGACCTACTAGGTTCTATAATGTTTATCTATTGGAAGACAGTTCTTTTAAAGTCACGAGATCAATTTTATGCTCCACCTCAAGGTATTTGTTGATTGAATGAAACAATCAATCAGACCTCTTTCTAGATAGCTATCAAGTGTTTAATTTCTTACACACTCTGCTTGTATTTGTTTGGGATTACAAGTAAATGATGCCGGGATGAACACAGTTTGCTCCAAATACAAGAAGGATTGTGACTTATTCTTGGTAGATAATGAGTGTTAATGAGTGCTCCCACTTGACTCTAGAAGTCAAGGGAAACAGAAGCCTTTGCTAGGTCTGGAGATGTGGGTGGGGGTAGGAAAAACAGTGAAGATAACCAGGCTGATGCATTTCCCCCAAATCTTTCTCTGGCACTCTGTCTCTTGGAATTCTTCATCATTTTTAAGCAGGTATAGAAAAGATCTTTATCATTCTCGCTCTTGAAAAACTTTGAAGGAACTGAAGTTGAGTCCCAGAGAAATACTGTGTAGATCTGAGGTAGTCTCATCTAGACAGAACAAAAGCCCACTAATGTAGAATTATTGTGGCTTGCAGTCAAGACTTGAGCTAAAAATAAAGAATAGAGTGGGCGTTGTAGAGCTGTATTGTGTGTTTCTTGGAGATCTACCTGTGGTCTCATTCATTTCTGCGAGGCGAGACTTAGTGGATTTGGCTTTAATTACTTCTTCTGGGGATATAACTAAGAGTAGGATAGCTGGATAAATATTTTGGATTAAAGCATGACATGATAAAAATTATATACTGGAAGATTAGCTTTGTAGCAGTGATTAAGGACACCTGAAAGATGATGATACTAGAACCGGAAAATTGACCCAGAATTTGTTTTGTTAATGTAGGATATGTTAATGAGGAATAAATTAGGGGATTTATGAAAGTGAAGGAGAGAAACAATATACAAAAATGGGCACTGTAATTACTTGAAACAGAATGAAGACAGCGACAATATTATTTGATGTAATTTACCCATTATTCAGTAGACTAGATTGCAGGAGGAATGCTCACATTCAGTTTATGGGAGGGCTAGAAGATGTTTCAAAATTTCCAAGTCAAATATATAAAGCACATTTTCTTCATGTATTATGTTTCTTAACTTTAGAATGTTTTCTTTCTATGGGAATATTTAACACAATTATCTCAATAATTATATTAAAATATTTAAATATTAAAATAATTATATGTCAAAAATTCCAATTAAAGGACAGAGACTGTCATATTGGATAAAATTGCAAAACCTAACTATATGCTGAGTATGATAGATGTTCTTAAAACACTAAGATACAGAAAAAAATGGAAGTAAAAGGGTAGAATAAAGGATATACCATGAAAAAAGTTTGGTATAGCTAAATTATTGGTTTTTTCTTAAAGTGAGGGGGGCAGTGAGAGAGAGAGAGAGGAAGAGAGAATCAATTTTTATTTAATTTTTCATGTGGCTTTCGTTGCTCCAACACTTAGTTGTGCATGTGGTGCTGGCGTTTGAACTTGCATGCTTGCACATGCCAGGCAAGCAGCATAACCGCCGAGCCGCCACTCCAGCCCCTAAATTATTATTAAATTAAATAAAATTTAAGGCAAAAATTTACCATGGATGAAGATGATCAGTTGATAATGATATAAGGTTCAGTTCAATTGGAAACTAATTTGAATATACCTAGTTTTATACCTTCAAAGTATATAAAGAAAAAATTTGCAGAAGTATAAGGGGAAATAGGCAAATGCATAATTATAGTAAGAAATTTAAATATAACTGCATTAATAACCAAAAGAAGAAGCAGACAAAAAGTTGGAGAATATCCAGGATTTGAACCTCATTAAAAAACTCAACCCAAATAGCTTATGTAGATTATAGTCCCCAACAATTGTAGAATATTTATTATTTTCTAGTACAGAGAAAGTATTTTTAAAATTTAGATGAATTCTGGACGATAAACAAATTACAACATATTGCCAGGATTGAAATTATTTAGAGAGTGCTCTTTGAGCATAATGCAATTAGGCCAGAAACCAGTAACACAAAGATAACTACAACACCAGAAAGAGAACTGAAGAGAATTCGCCTCCTCGTCCCTTTTCCTTCTCTATCCTGAGTTCTTCAGGCTCTTGACATGAAGCCAGGCAGGAGTTGGGGAAGGAATAAGGCTATCTTATGCTTTTGGCATTTTGTCTTTTATATGGTTCTGGACATGATAATTGGTAAAATGAAACTATTACAGATAGTAAAAAAAAGATGCTTATTAAAGAATAAAGAGAAGTTATAGTAACTACTATATTCAAAACAGAGAGCAAAAGGAGAAAATATTACATAAGACAAAATAATAGGGGCAAATGGGCAAATAAAATGTTATTTAATCCTGGGCATGGTGGTGCACACCTGTAATCACAGTGACTCTGGAGGCTGAGGCAGGAGGATTGAAAGTTCAAAGCCAGTCTTAACAATTTAGCAAGGCCCTAAGCAACTTAATGAGTCTATGTCTCTTTTTAGGGCCAGGAACGTGGCTCAGTGGTTAGGTACACCTGGGTTCAAACCCTGGTACAAATAAAATAAAATGCTATTTAATGTAGCACCATTAAAGCCCTCATGTCCAAATTAACAGTTAGACTATGACTTTCTACAGCTTCACCCAAAAATCGTTCTAAATGGAAACATAAAAATGTAAACTTAGGGCTGGCGCGGTGGCTCGGCGCTTATGGTGCTTGCCCAGCATGTGCAAGTACACGGGTTCAAACCCCAGCACCCATGTACACAACTAAGTGTCAGAGCAACGAAAGCCACGTGAAAAACTCTATTTTATATCCCTGGTACTAACAATTTGTAACACTTTGAAAGTAAGCAACTGATTGCATGGGATTTAGTGCCATTACAGAGACATTTGACACTAATAAAATACGATGATCAGGAACACAGGGATTCAAAAGCAAAACCAACCCTAGATGGACAAACATTATATAAAGTTAGTGATGCCTAACAGGTTAAACTGGAGGCAGATTGCTTGAGTTAAAATCCTGGTCATTTATTAATTGTGTAACCTTAGCAGTCCTTTGCTTTAGCTTCTTATCTAAAATGAGATAATAACAATAGGATTTGATTAAGAATTAAGTAAGATAATATATGGAAAGCACTGACATATACTAAGCCCTCAGTAATTAGTTATTTTCAGCATTTGTTACCTGTATCACTCTGTGTAAATTCCTCTAAGTCAACTTGTAGAGCTCCAAAGTATTTTTGATTTATTTAATAGATCATGGTGTAGATGTACCATTGTGTGGGCTATCACTTATTAATGGAAATATTCAATTATTTGCAACATAAAATGCATGACATGAGTTGCTATGACTCATATGCTGAATCATGGGGATGAGTCCTGTCATGTAGCTACTTCAGTGAATTAGAATCATTTTAGTATGAATGTGTTTTCTGGCAAGAAAAAGGAGAACTCTGATAGCCCTTCCCAACCACACCTTACACGACTTGTCCTGGATGATTAGTGATGGTCCCTGTATGATTTTCTCCTGTTTTTCAGGATGAAAACCCAGCGGGAGAGGGTGGTAAGAGGAGGAGAGAATGACTTATTATAAACCAATTAGAAATAATTGTGTTTCTTCAATGCCTAGATGCCTATAGTCTTTCTTGATTGATTTTGGGAGAATTGTTTCATCTTCTGCAATTATTACTCTTTATCTATTGCCTAGACTCACAATTCTAGTATGTGGGGTTCAGATAATCAGTTCTTTGGTTCAAGATCGCCATGTCAAGTCCTCCGACTTACTTTGCACTTTGGCCAATGTGGAGAAATGTGATTTTTCATTTTCCTCCGCTGTCCTTTCCTCTCTCCCTGCCAAGGGTAAGCTCCAACAGCAGCTAAGTGCCCCATTCTTCAAAGCTCATTCATTCCTTGCTATACCCTCAGTAGCGATCTTCCCTTCCCTCAATCTATGATATGCATTGGATCCCTCTCATAACTTCTTAACTATTCTATTTGGGTTCTATGGCATTACCTCATTGCCTTCAGATCTCATTGCCTCTGCTAAATTATAAGTATATTGAAAACAAACAGTCTCTCAATCCTCTTTAAATTGGATCAGCATATTCCCTTGAACATATATAATGCTCAGAGGTATTGTTTAAACAAATGAATGAGGAAAATAAACTAAACAGATTATAACCACTGAGTCACATCCCCAGCCCTTTTCATTTTTTCATTTCTAGATAGGGTCTCACTAAGTTGCTCAGGGCCTAAATTGCTGAGATTGGCCTCAGACTTGCGATCCTCCTGCATCAGCTCCTGAGTTGTTGCAATAACAGGTATGTGCCACCATGTCTGGTGATAGTTGTACTTTTAGGCAAATATATGAGAATCCAGATAGGAGGAGTATCATCATCCTGTTCAATTGATTGCTAACATAGCTAGTTAGCTATGGTTACCAGTAACCATAGCAAATATGAATGATTATTTTATTTCCAGAAGTACCGAAAATAATTTTATTAATTCACGCAGAAAGTAAGATGGCAAATAGATGTATTTGGTTTAGGTGAATTAATTCATGGAAATAATATTCTTTATATTTAAGAGATTTTAGAAAAAGTTTCCAGGTACAAGATAGAACATTGAGACTAAGTTCAATTGCTTTTTATCTCTGGATGTATTAGAATCATTCCTTCAATGCTTCAATTTTTCCATTCATTAGGAATCTTATTTATAAGATATTTGCAACATACCTAAAATAATCCACGGACACAATCTCTACTGGTGTATTCATTTCTTTTAAAAAAGAAATTTCTAAAACAATTTTTGGAATGTAGGTATTTTTAATTAATTATATAATCATTGAAAGAGCACTATCCTTTTCAAACTGGTTTTCTCCATTTGTTTTCTTTCTTTTCTTTCCTTTTTTTTTTTTAGCTGCCTTGTGTGTAAATGTGAAAGGATCAGAAAGTCTGGAGAATTTTTATTAACTACACAATCTCTTGAGTAGAAATGATCAATTAGATGGCCACTGTGCAGTTGAAATCATTCAGAACCAGACTGTGAGATGCCAGAGTACTGTGCAGTGTTTGAAAGCAAAGACGTCCACATTCGTCTGAATTCCTGGTTTCCTGGGTGTAAGACTGTCATTCAATAAATATCCGCTGAATCAAGGATGCGTGAGTAAATGAATGAGTGAATGAATGAATGTCTTAGAAGTGACATGCCTGACAGTAGAATAAAACAATAAGCTTCATCTACTGTTACACTAAAATTAAACTTAGGACATGACAGGGCCTGCTTCAATTATTTGCTCAGTGACTTTTATGGTCTATGATTAATTTTAAATAGGGAGAAATTTTATTTTTATGTTTCACCCATCATCCACTCCCTCCACATTCTAGTTGTTTAGAGACTGTTTTTTCTACCAAGGCGTGATATGGCTTTTGGTCAATGATGATTCAGATAGGCACCCTTTTGGCGATTCAGAAAAATGTGCTGCATCTAGGTGATCTATCATTTCAGAATCCCTTGCCCAATTCTGATGCCCAGTTTGTCTAGAATTGAATCTCATTAAATTACAGATATTGTGCCAACTGGCCAGCAGGAATTTATTTATTGTTTGTGTAAGATTAAATCACAAAATTCTCAACTTTATGTGGAAACCCCAGAATTGTTAAAAAAAAATACATAAGGGTCAACAGTGGACTATCACTGTCGCGGTCACCCACCATCTGACACTGTTGGCCCTTCATTGTTTACATATCCTGTATTAAAGATGACAGGAAGAATTTCTACTTTTGAGAGGCTTCAAATACATTTAGATTCATGTGCCACATGGCTTAAGAAAAGTGAAAAATATCTTTATGTTAGGTTAAAAACAAATATTGGCACAGAATAATCTGTATTAAGGCAACCACTAAGATCTGAGATTTTTATGAGTAGTCCCAAAGAGCTGTCAGAATATGGATCTTCTGCTGGGTGTGGTGGCGCATGACTGTAGTCCCAGCACCTTGGGAGGCTGAGGCTGGAGGAACGCAAGTTGGAAACCAGCCTCAGCAATTTAGGGAGGCTCTGAGTAAATAAGCGAGACCTTGTCTCAAATTAAATATAAAAATGTGCTAGGGATATGGCTCAGTGGTTAAATGCCTCTGGGTTCAATCCCTGGTACAAAAAACAAAATTAAAAATAAAAAAGTAAGCAGCTAAATTAAGCTATCAAAATAATGCACATGAGCCATCAAAATGACCTGGGCCACCTGTGATGTTGGTAGGAAATAATTCTAGGAGCTGGAGTGGTGGCTCATTGGTAGAGCGCTTGCCTGGCATGCACGAGGACCTGGGTTCAATCTCTAGCACCACATACGCAACTAAGTTTTGGAAAAACAAAAAGAAACAGATGAAAATATAAATAAAATTAATTCTCTTTCTCTCTTTAAAAACAAAAGAAAAAATTACATTTCAGATATATTTTTAAAGAAGAGTCCATATAATTTATTAATGGGTTCATGTAAAATGGAGGAGGAAGAGAAGTTTCAAAGATTAGATCAAGGTTTTGGTTCTAGGGTTTGGGGATTTATCTCAGTGGCATAGCACTTGCCTAGCATGCGCAAGGCCCCAAGTTTGTTCCTCAGCCCTGAAAAAAAAAGTTTTTGGTTATGAGTAACCTGAAGTGTATGGAGTTACCATTAACCTCGATTGGGCAGGATGGCATAAAGAACAGATCTTAGAAGGATGTGTTAGAAGTTTATTTCTGAGCGCTGTAAAGTTTGCAATGTCTGTTAATAATGCAAGTGCAGAGTTTGAATAGGCATTTTAGTAGCCAATTCTGGATTCGGGGGAAAAATTGGGCTGGAAATATAAATTTGGAAATCACTAGCACATGGATAAAATATAAGACCATGAAACTGGATGTACAACTAAAGAATTTAGAGGAGAAGGAAAATAGAAATAGTTTAAGGCCTGAGCCCAGAGATGCTCCAATATTCCTCAGAGTACGTGAGCAAAGAAAGGCGACACAGCAAAGGAAATGAGTGACCTGCGCGGTGGGAAAGGCGCGGGTGCTTTTGCGAAGACAAGGCAGCTTTATAAAGATGCGGCAGGAAGCAGCGATGTCAGCACTGTTGTTTCTAGTGGAATGAGGATTGGGAATCCACCATGGGAAACAAGAGTGAGCTCTGCTGGCTAAATTCTATTCACTTAAGTGTCTTAGACTTTACCTCCTCTTGACAGTCTTTTGGGATTGCACAAAACTGAATTAAGAACCTCTCAGCCAGGCACAGTAGCGATGCCTGCAATCCCAGCAACTCATGAGGCTAAGGCAGGAGGATTGTAAGTTTGAGACCAGCCTCAGCAGCAACTCAGTAAAGCCTTGTCTCAAAAGAAAAAATAAAAAAAGACTGGGAATGTATCTCCGTGGTAAAGTGCCCCTGGGTTCAATCCCCAATACCCAAACAAACAAAAGAAAACAAAAAATCCTCTGAACGTGCACCATTTCACATCTGTCAATTTACATCAAGTTACTGCTTTGAAATAGTCCTTTTACTTATCTGTCTCCTCTAAATTATAACTATCTCAAGGGCAAAGACCTGAGTTTGATTGCTATTGTACCTTGCACAATGTCTGGCAAAGAGTAAAAGAGTGGAGACAACACTTACCAAATGAAATTCAATTAAATTGCCTATCATTTGTGCCAGAGATTCACCCTTGCCAAGATAAAAAAAAAGGAAGGGTGGATAGCAGTGAGTAGCCAGGTCTAGCAAGTATCATTGACGCATCCTTCGATGACAAAGACCTGTGTATTTGCCCCATTGGGTTTATTTCCGATTCAGGGCAGCTTGTTAGGACAATCCAAAATGAAATGTGCTCCTGATGGAATATCTGGGTGTGTCGGTTACCTGAGGGCAAAAGAACAGCCCAGAGTCAGCTAAGCAAATCAGGATTCAGATGCTGTTAGTCAGCAAAGCCCACCCAGCAAAACCTTAACAAAGAAGAACTCGCGCCTGGGGTATTCCAGGAAGAGCTGGTACAAAAGGCAATTCTACATGTCAACTAATTGAAATCCATGAGGAGGACACAGGAACAACATCCACAAACCCAAAACACACAAAGTAAGACTCCCACAGCACCAGCCAACGTTAAGATAGCCTCTGCCCTGTTCTATTGTCCATAGACTTACCTTTACCAAAATTAGCTCATTCATTGATCTGTTCACTTGTTTGCTGTTTGTCGCTATGATTTTTCTTTTATTTTCACCAAGAGTTGATTTTCATAAAAGCAGATGACGTTTGTAAATTGTCCAGTTTACTACTCTTAACCTCTGTTCCCAGAATAAGGCATGATATATATTATATTTTCAGTAAATGAGTTGAATAAGTGAGGAAATAAATGAATGAACGCTCAAATGGTATACAAAATAAAATACTATAGATGTTATTACTTCTTTCCAGATGCTACTAGGGTGGCTGGGCGTGGTGGTACGTGCCTATAATTCCAGTCACTCTGGAGGCCGAGGCAGGAAGCTTGCAAATTGGAGGCCAGCCTTAGCTCAGTGGGACAGTGCCTCTAGGTTCAATCTCCAGTCCCTCTCCTAACCCCACAAACACACTGTGGCACCTAAACTACTAGAGTAATGAATTTTTTGTGGCCACTGATACAGTAACCTCAGGGATTTTATTTTACATCAGCTAGAGCTTTCCATTCCTCTGTCTTCACTCCCAAATACCTCTCTGATTCCTTTTTAAACATACTCTCTAATAGAAGCAACTTCAAAATACTGAGATTTACATGAAAGAGCTGTGCAACTGCACAAATACCTAAGCCATCCGCACCCTTTTTCCTTCCTCTCTTTCCTTCCATTCTTACCTCCTCTCTTGAATCAAGCTCTCTTGAGTAGTAGGGAATAAATGAAGAAATGTCTGGGCAGATTAGAGAAAGTGAATTTCAACTTCATCACTGGAGAGAAAAAAAATGGAAACTTGGTTTCTGTTGCCTCTGCTTGCTACGGGAAGGTTGTGCAAGTATTTCCGGATCAGTTTTTCAAAAACACACTGACTCTTCCCCCTTTCATTTTGAGTATGAACTGCACTTAGTGACTCGCTCCCAGAGACTAGATAGAGTACAGGATGGGAGGAAAGGCCACTTTCGAATGGAGAAAACTGGCGAATGTGTCTTAACCAAGTCATGGATATAAACTTCCCGGGTGATGTAATTTTATAGCATGTAATAAGAATGGCACTTCACTCTGCAATACTCTTTCCCAAAGCCCAGTCTAAAATGCATCCGACAAACTCAGACAAAGAATGCTCATCCTATAAAATTCCCGGCCAAGATTCTGCAAACCTGTCCAGGTCATCCAGAAAACGCAACGACGAACGGTCCCTGACTGAAGAAGGCTAAGGAGATGTGATGACCACACGTGATGTAGAGCCCAGGATCCTGGAACCAAAAGGGATTTCAACGAAAAATTAGCAAAATCTGAAAAAAAAAGTCTGGTGTTTAGTTAAAGGTAACACATAAATTTGGTTTGTTGTCACATGTATATTGTGGCTTTGAAAGGACTTTAATAATAGGGAAATTGGGTGTGGAAACTGTACTCTTTGTTCCTTTTAAATGTTTAAAACTCTTCTGAAGTAAAAGGACTTTGCTAAAAGAAGCAACTACTAAATCTACCTTGATGTCTCCTACAACTTTGCAAAGATATTTATCAAAATATCATTTTTTTATTATTTCTTGATTCTGTGGTAATCAAAATGTAGAAGTCTGGTTGGGTGTGGTTATGCATGCCTATAATCCCAGCAATTTGGCAGGCTAAGGAAGTAGGATTGCAGGTTCAAAGCTAGCCTTAGCAATTTAGTGAGGTCCTAAGTCACTTAGTGAGACCCTGATTCAAATTAAAAAATAAGAAGGGGTAGGGGTGTGGCTCAATGGTTAAGTGCACTTGAGTTCACTCCCTATTACCAAAAAAAAAAAAAAAAAAAGAAAGAAAGAAAGAAAAAAATTCAATGTTTTGGTGACAAAGTAACTAATATAAGAAAGAACATAGGTCACATATTTCAGCAAATAAACATCAAAATTCTACAATGAGCATCAGTTTTGCCATCCTAAGTTTTGAATATTTGTTTACCACTGCCACTCCTCTAGGGACTCTTAGGACATAAATCAAACACTGAGTCAACATGTTATTTGAATATTGCTTTCATACATTTATAGGTTAATCCCTAAAATACAATGTTAAGCCAATGACTACATTTATTAATGGAGGAAGGGGAAATGATCAGTTATTCTTTATTAACATCTCTGTTATTTGATTTTCTACATGAAGAGGTATACTTTTTTTTTCTTTTTTCTTTTTTTCTTTCTTTTTTTTTTTTTTTGGTACCTGGCATTGAACCCAGCCGTGCTTTATCACTGAACCACACCCTCAGCCCTTTTTATTTTATATTTTATTTTGAGACAAGGTCTTGCTAAGTTGCTTAGGGTGTTGCTAAACTACTGAGGCTGGCTTTGAAGCTGTAATCCTCCCGCCTCAGCCTCCGGAGCCCCTGGGATTACAGGAGGGCCCCTCTGCAGGTAGCTATTTTTGTTCTGTTTTTATGGTGCTGAGGATTGAACTGATCTCACATTTCCTGATGGAGTATTTTTAATTTAAAAAAGTAGTAAAAACATCATCAATCCAGACAAAATATACTGATCTTCAACAGACAATACTTTGTTGTTAGGCATTAGTTATAGTCTGCCTCTTTTGTAGAAATTATATAAGAAATATTGTAGACGTAAGAGGAAAAATTGCCTGACACTGACACTAATCAAGCTCCTTTTGAATTTGAGTTGAATAGATTTCCAGCACCCTGGCACAAATTAGTGAGGTTTTGAACCCCAATTTTGGCTTTGGTTAATAAGTACTTTTTTTTTTTTCCTACATCAGTTCTTTCTTGTTTTTTCCATTAGCCTGAGTGTTTGGAGGAACAATTATTTATGGTTTTGAAAATTGCTGGCTTGTTACTATTTATATTCATTAACTGCTAAATACTCTGGGAATAGATGCCTCAGGGATCCTGGGTAATTGTCCGTGCTAACCAAGTGGAATGATAAAATGTTTAACACATAAAACTTTCCACTTCTACTTCCCTTGTAGGAAGTTTATTAACATTTACAACCACCATGATGTTAGGAACCAACACTTATTAAAAACCGCTTTGTGAAGAAATACTGCTAGCTTCATGCCTGTTCTTCAGCATGAAGGAACTGGTTGGCAGGAAGCATGAATGGGCTTTGTTCTTAGCATATGGAGTGAACCTGACTTTAACTATGAGCGACTCCAGCAATCACTAGTTCATGAGAGAGCTGAGGTCGCCAGGACTTCACAAACATTTCATGACCACTTGGGAATCTAGGTGAGCAGCCTTGCTCCATGGCAAGGTATTTCAGAAGTGAGAGGAATAAAATACTAAACTGGCCAGGCTTTGACATGAAAGCTAAATGGTATTGATTATGGCAGAGACCCTTGCCGTAATGAGCCTTGTCTTTCTGCTGTAAAGTAGCTGTGTACATAATGAATATAAATTTCAACTGCCATTGAGTTTAAAGATTGAAGAAACTTGGGAAAGTCGTTAAAACCTTTGGAGTCTCCTTTACCTCATCACTCTCTAGTAAGTGGGGAAAACTATATAAACCCTGCAGGTCACCATGAGGAAGAAAATAAAAGCGTAGTTAAGATGCTTTTAAAGTTAGGGTGCCGGGGCTGGAGTGGTGGCTTAACAGTATTGCGCTTGTCTGGCATGCATGAGGACCTGGGTTCAAACCCCAGCACCACAAACTCAACCCAAGTGTTGGAGCAATGAAAACCAGATGAAAAACTAAATAAAGTTGATTCTCTTTCCCTTTCTCTCTCTCCCCAACTGTCCCTTTCTCTCTCTTTAAAAAAACAGAAGGTTAGGGTGCAGCTCAGTGGTAGGGTACGACCCTAGCCCTGGGTTCGATCACCAACAATGAAAAAAAAGGAAAAAAGGAAATAAATAAATATATAAGTAAATAAATGCTTTGAAAAATGCAAAGCACACGTTGGGTCTTCTTTCAGATATTACCTAGTAGATTTAGAATAAAAATAAAGGGAAATTGGCTTTTCATGGCTTTCTGTCTCTCTCTTTAACCCATATCAGACCAACATGAAAGACAGTTAATTCAATCACGAACAAAAGCATCCATTCTTAGTCTCTCAAGAAAGGGGAAAGAAATGAGTCAGCTTGGAAACCTCTATGTTTTCATTCATTACTTTGGTATACAAAATTTGTGGGTTAACAACGATATCAGATTCTAAATATTTAACTTAATACAAGACATTTGAATTAGTATTTCCATTCAATCACTTTTGAACACTTAGTGCCAAATTGAGCTTTTGACTGCAAAACTGTTTCTGCCTTGGATCTTGGGGTGTAAACCGAAGTCCCTCTCTTGGGTGTGCCTGTGCGTGTCTCTGTGTGTCCGTGTGGGCTGGAGTGTTTTACAAATATTTGATACTTAGCAGATTTGTTTTTGCAAGCAGTGGTTCATCAATTACTTCCACAAACTTGTACTTAACAAGATTAAACTAACTTTCAGAACAACATTGGTGGAAGGAGAACAGGTAGCTTTCCTACCAAAAGAAACAGATAACTAATTCCTCTTCAAAAATCAGTGTTGCTTTAATCCTAATGAGAACTTATAGACTCCACAGAGATTTGCAAAAGTTACCTGGTTGGTGGCTTGACTTAACAAGTGTTCAGGGAAGTTTTCTGAGTATTAATCAACTCAGATTTTTGTCCCTGCATTATATAATTATAAGCGTTTGACTTTTCCCCCTCAAGTGTTGAATACCCTTCATTCATCAGTGAAAAACAGCGCAAATCTCTGTTTTGTCCACGTTCTGCTGTTGATTCAGATGGCGCATGCACATCTTTCCTGTCTGGGGAACCACCTATTTGTTAGATATTTATTTCAAAGTTAAAAAGTAACGGAGAGGGGCTGGAGCAGTGGCTCTGCTGTTACGGCGCTCGAGTACACGGGTTCAAACCCCAGCACCCATGTACACAACTAAGTGTCGGAACAACGAAAGCCACGTGAAAAACTCAATAAAAATTGATTCTCTCAGTCTCTCTCGCTCCCTTTCTCTCACTGTCCCTGTGTCTTAAAAAAAAATTTAAAAAAAAACAGGGAGAAGTCTGGGCAGCTCAGGAGTGCGGTCCTTAATGCAAAGGTCATTTCCAGGCTGAGAGGGTGCAGCCCTTGCTGACAGTGAGTGGTTGGCAAGATAAACAAAGATGCATAGGTGATTACACTGGAGAAAAAATATCTCAAAGGCTGTTGCAAGCTGAGTTAAGTGAATATGACCAGAAGGATTGGTGGGAGCATGGGGAAGCAGTTACAAGGGCAGGACTAGATTGCATTACTGTTGATTACTGGTGGCTAAAAACACTGTAAAGTTAGAGCCTAGATTCCCAAGGTTCAGAGGAGCTCCTGCAAAGAGTAACACTCCTTGTTCAGCATGCCAGGCTTTCAGATGGATTAGACTGTGTTCTGTGGTTTTCTTTCTGAAAGTAATATTTGCCATAAATTAAAATCAATTTTCCAAAATAAAAGTTTTTTTTGTATGATGGTATATAGTTTTCAGTGATGTAGATATTTTATTTATTTTTTCCTAAAAAAAAAATAAATAGTTTGTGATGTTGGGGCTCAAACTTCAGGGTCTTGAGTGTGCTAGGGAAGCACTCTACCCATGAGCTACATCCCCATCTAAATGTGTTATTTAAAATAAACATTTCGTGAGTGAGTTTGGAAGAAAGAGGAGGTATTTTTCAAAACATTTTAGTCCAACAAAAGATGTAACTACAAAAAGATGCAAAAATGTAGTGGAATATAATAGATTTCACTAGACTAATTCATAGTCATTAATAAATGCATATACATTAGCTGCTAAGTTACTAAATCCTCACCACTCAGCAGCACAGTAATGCTGAGTAATAAAAAAATCAGCACTTTTAATAAGCATTGAGGTATTTTCTGATCTGGTCATGAAAATAATCAGGTGTTCACATGCCCAAGGGGAGTGCTAATAGGTGTCTCCCAAATTCTTGCACCATCTTTACTTCCCCTGGGAAAATATCAAGTAAGGGTTAGAAATACACAGTATAGCAATGCAATTTGATTTTGAATTTTCTTATCCCTTCATGGACTGAAATCAATATGTTGATCCTTATTTGACAAATTAAATTATGCCTTTCAGAGAGTTGCTTATCCTGGGAGGTGTCGAACTCAAGTTCTAGTTTAAAACAAAGCTTTTAGAACTAGGGACTGGTTGAGAAAATTAATGCACTGCTTCAACTCATTGAACATTTTAGCGTAATGATTGCCTAAGATCCTATGGATAGTATATGTCAGTCTGGATTCAAGAAACAGGCTATCCTTCTGGGTGTGGTGCTGCATGCCTAAAATCCCAGCAACTCAGGAGGCTGAGGCAGGAGGATCATAAATTCAAGGCTAGCCTCAGCAAATTTGTGAGGCCCTAAGGAACTTAGTGAGACCTTATCTCAAAATAAAAATTAAAAGGGGATAGGGATGTTGCTCAGTGGTTTAGCGCCCCTGGGTTCAATCCCCAGTATTAAGAAAAGAAAAGAAAAGAAAAAGAAACATAGCCTCAATAATTGTTTAATCACTAATTATTATAATTTAGGCCCAGCTTTGTCTTCATCTCTCTGAGGAAAGCAAAGCAATAGAAGGCATGAATCCTGCCCTAAAATGCTAGCTTTCTATACCAGAGGATGAAACAGGACACATTTAAGACTGAAATTACATATTTTTCTCAAGAAAAACCAGAATTTAAGACACTGACAGATGTATGTGGGAGAGCACTTGAAAGAGTTTCTTGAAAAGATTGGACTTTAAAATGATCTTAAGAAGTGAGAAAAGTTCAGTCAATGGTGCACATTTGTAATCCCAGTAACTCAGGAGGCTGAGGCAGGAGGATCACAAGTTCAAGGCCCTAACAAACTTAGCAAGACCCAGTCTTAAACTGAAAAAAATAAAAAGAACTTGGTATGTAACTTTGTGGTAAAACACAATACACAGTACTCCCTCCCAAAAAAAGTGCATAAAAATTAATGAACAATTGATTCTTAACCCTAGCTATATGTTAGACTCATCTAAGAATTTTTTAGAAACTACTTGGGCTCCACACTTAGAAATTCCGATTTAATTGGTCTGGGGTGAGACCCAGAATATTCTTACAAAGCTCCCCAGGTGATTTTAAAGTGCAGGCAGGGTTAAGAACCGTGGACTAAGACAATGAAGATGAAAAATAAAAAAGTACAATGTAAGAACATGTGGCAATTCGTTCTCCCATTTACTCACTCAATAAAAATATTTATCAAGTGCCTACACGATGCTAGCCATTGAACCAGGTGGTAGGTCAGACAGAAATAATTGAGAAACGATGCTTGAAGTTTTCCACCTAAAAAATGATTCATGCATATGGTTTTTACAATGTAATATGATACGTGTATACATACGCATGCATATACATCTTCGTGGATGTGCCTGTGTTTGTGGATGTTATGCATCATTTTCATAGTATAGGACAGGAGAATAATTATCATTTTGTTATTGTTGTTGCTTAGAGCATTGGTTCCCAAACTTGGTCACTCAAAGAATTTCAAAAAGTACTAATAATGTTGGGGACAGGTGCGATGGCATATGCCTGTAATTACAGCAACTTGGGAGGCTGATGCAGGAGGATCAAGTTCATAAGCCAGGAACCTAGTGAGGACCTAAGCAACTTAGCGAGTTCCTGTCTCAAAATAAAAAATAAAAGGGGCTGGAGATACGGCTCAGAGGTTAAGCATCCCTGGGTTCCATCCTTAGTACTCAAAAAAAGTACTGATGTTGAAATTCCATAACCAGACCTCCTAATGTGATTGACTTTAGAATCAGAAATGAAAACAAAAAGACTCTTTCTAGGTGTCCCGATACAAAGGACTGGACTAAAGGGACAGACCCAACAGAAGGGGTAGGTGCATTTGGGAGTCAGATTAGATTGGCAGGGGAAACAGGATTTGGTGATTTCAAAACAGAGGGTCTCGGCAAAGGCGTAGCAACAGATAATCTAGGGCAACCATAGATATGGGGGTGAAGAGGGAAGGGATGAAGTCAGGGGGGCAGGAGAGAGGGAGGGAGGATAGAATTGATCTAGGGAGAATCAACAATTGAGCACTCTCTTTAACCCCCTGAGAATCCAAATAATACTTAGGAATCGTTTAATTCCAGAAAATTCACAGTCTAAACATTTATATCGCTTGTAGGGGTGAAATATAGAAGAATCAAGACACTAGGGTATGGATGATATGGGGATAATTCTGGTTTCAGAACAAATGCATAACATATTTTTATTTTGTATGCATTTATGATTGTACAGTAACTCAACTTAATAAAAAATTTAAAAAAACAGAGGGTCTGGAAACCATGACAGTGAATGGCAGTCTTTGAAGGTTCTTTGTGGTCCAACGAAAGAGGAATATTTAGAAGTATTCTTTGGCAACGAAACAAAGAACAGAATGTGGAAGCTTTCCTGAACGTGATTTATCCATTAGACACAGTAGCCGCAAGTGCTCAGGAGCCCAAAAGAATGTTTTAATGTCCTTTAACCAAAACACTTTTCAGGTTGAAGAGGATGTTTTATGTATAACATTAGCATATTGCTTGTTTTACTGATGCAGCAATAAAATACATTTTTTTTAAATGAGGGAACAGTGAGGGAGAGAGAGAGAAAGACAGAATCAATTTTATTTAGTTTTTCACGTGGCCTCCATTGCTCTGACACTTCATTGTGTACGTGGTGCTGGGGTTTGAACCCGTATACTGGCGCATGCCAGGCAAGCACTGTAACCTCTGAGCCACCGCTCCAGCCCCGTAAAATGTAATTTTTATTAGTTGTTTATTTATGCTTGCAGAGGAAGGAGCCCACAAAGGCAGAATTGCTATGTCCAATGGAAGTTATAAAGCAGCCCTGGGTTAGGGAGAACCCAGTCCCAACGCATTTAATTTCTATCAGATGTATTATCTGTACAGACAAG
Source organism: Aplodontia rufa (assembly GCA_004027875.1). NCBI lineage: Eukaryota > Metazoa > Chordata > Mammalia > Rodentia > Aplodontiidae > Aplodontia > Aplodontia rufa. Next base: position 84,287 of record PVKS010004769.1, read on the forward strand.
CAAGCATTTGCTTTCCTGTTCTCTTAAATTGTTTCCAACTTAATTTGGCAGAACCGGAAAGGCTGCGTCTTTTGTCTTATTAGGATACCTAGTTCTGTGCTTCGGAGAATTGATTGAATGAGTCAGGAAGAACGGCTGTAGCTTTCACGGGGCACACAGTGTTTCCTATTCTTGGAATGTTTTGTTACCCAGGAGGTGCTTTGCCCTCCATGTAGCATGCTAACCGCTGCAGGACAAGTTGTGTACTTTATTCACAGGGTCTCAATCATGAGGATGCCAGGGCCTCAAGCTTCTGCGTCCCCAGTGATAGGGTTTGAGACTGTTTGTCTAAGGAGTGGGGAAAGGAGATTGGAGGCAGGGATGAGTGCAGCGATAGGTGCTTTGTGCATGCGTGGTCAAATTTCCTGGCCTTTCAGGAAACAAATATTCAGAAAACAGTGGTGCGGTGGTCCTAGCAAGATCTGTACTACGAGGTCACAAGAACACTCACGGGACACCTGCGCAGCCCCAAGGGAAGGGTTGGGGGTTTCCAGAGCTTTGATACAGACAACATCTGCATGCAAGTTCCCTGGAAGCGTAAACAACTACCAAAGGTGTTATTCAGAGTGGAGCTAAGGGTAGAACACTTCATCTATCATCTATGGGACCACTAAAATTTGGTGCAAAAGCAAGAAACCTGAAGCAAGAGAAGCAAGAGGCTTTATTCCGTTTTTTCCCTTGGCTACATTCTTATCCCTTTTATCCAGCTACGTAAGTCTATGTATCCCCCAAAACTTACCTAAATCTTTGACCTCTATGAACAACTTTCTCTACCCTCTCTGTGACCTGCCTGAAATACCAACTGTGACTTATCAACCCACTGTCATTAGTTCATCCTTTCCTTCCCCGCTTCCCCTTTTTCTCTTTGGGTACCAGGGATTGAACCCAGGGGCACTTAACCACGGAGTCACATCCCCAGCCATTTTTAGTTTTCATTTGACAAGGTCTCACTTCCATAGGGCCTCACTAACTTGCTGAGGCTAGCTTTGAACTTGTGATCCTCCTGCCTCAGCCTCCTGAACCGCTGGGATTACAGGCGTGCACCACCACACCGGGCTTGTCCTTTCTTATTACGCACTCAATGCGTAACAGCAAGTTATGTGTGGGTTGGTCTCTTCCAACATGGCCCCCGATGTCCTGGTTTATTCATTTGTGTTTTCTTAGGTTCTACAATAATTCCTAACAAATCATAGGTGCTTCAAAATATTTGCCCATTACGGTATTCAATCAATATTATTATGTCCAATAACTTACAAATTTAGACTATGCCTTGGAGATAACAATATATGAATCAACGTTCTGGATAATGACACTATTAAAATAAAGAGAAGTTAGACTACTTTTCAAACCATTCATACTTCAAGTAAGCTAAGACATAAACCAGCAAAGAATGTAAATTAAACCTTATATTTCCCGATAAACCTCAACTTCTTTTTAATGTTTCTAAAATAGAAAAGCCTCGGCAAAAGACCATCATTTCATGCCCTTTATTCTGAACACAATTTTGAACTTTGCAGCTGCTTTGGTTTTTCCATCACAGCTGGAAGATATGCACACGCATTGGCCGCACATCTAAAGAAGCCTGAGCGTAAACCAACCGTCCTAAAATCAATGATAACCTTTGTTCATGAACTTCTTTTTTAATGGTCCCAGCTGTTCACATTTAAAACATGCTTTCTTTATCTCATGTATGATCAGATTGAAGATTTGGCTGCTTATTTGTGTTTTTCCATGAAGCACTAAGGTCCAGAGTGCTATTTCAGCTGGGCCATTTGTGTAAATGCTAATTCAATTAAAGAAAGAGGGATAGTTGAGTTATTTTTACTCTACAGGCTCTTTTTGAAAATCTGTTCTGTGAGGAGTCTACCACACTTGAATATTAATGTCAATTATGCCAGATTCACCTCTCTAGATATTAGGCTGCAGCTTTGACAGTGATAGCTCTACGTCAAAGATGATCTCAAACATGTAGCTACTAACTGGGCACAGTGGCGCACACCTGTACCCGAAGTGGCTCAGGAGGCTGTGGGGGGTGGATCGCAAGTCCAAAGTCAGCCTCAGCAACTAACTTAGGGAGGCCCTAAACAGCTTAGCAAGACCTTGCTGGGGATGTGGCTCAGTGGCAAAGCACCCCTGTTTCAATCCTGGTACAAAAAAAAAAAAAATGTACTTACTAAACTGAAATTGAGGGAGCAGCAAGCAAGTTTTTTTATTTTTTTTAAAGTTTTTATCACATTTGAGGGTTTTATGAGTTACTATAGAAAGATTTGGAGGAAGAAATAATGAAAGGATGGATCAGCTCAAATAATGGAAGAACGACATCATAAGAGGAAGGGATGTAGAAATTTGGAAAGATTTGGATGATCCAAAGGAAATACACTTGAACACTGACTAAGTGTGATGGGCAAGTGTGTCATCATGGAATTAGTGGACCTTCAGGCTCCAGTGGAAATTTGCTATCACAACAGGTCTAGTTCTGTGAATGGCAAGGTTTTTGGCAGAGTTGGCAAAGAGTGTCTGAGTGCATTTTCTGATGCTAGATATGGAGAAGATAAAATCACTATGTGACCACAAGGAGTTCTTAGTCTAAAAGTAATGATTTTAAGTAAAAATGACTGTTCCCATATGATGAACGACTTCAGTGTAGGCAGATGAAAATAGGGGCCCAGTGGATTCCTTGATGAGTGATGGGTACCAGTAACTGGAGATATCAGGACACTCTGGATGTCAAGGGACCATATCCTCCTTCTCTAGAGGGATTGAAACAGACATGGACACTTAAAGACTTGGAACTGAAGGAGACTTTGGAGGTTATTACACCAAGTGTCTCACTGTTGAGATAGCATGGCACGGCTGTTGAACGCAGTCTCTGAGGTTCGAACACCTGGGTTCAATTTGAATTCTACCACTTCTGAAGTTACTTTAAACTGTCCCAGTTTCTTCAGGAGTGGAGCAGGAATGACATCTATCACCGACTCTCTTTTGAGAATTAAATGAGTTAGCCAGGTAAAATGCATAGTGGCTGCATGTAATAACTGCTCAAAAATGATAGGAATGTTTAGCCACAGTGCAAAACCCAGGGGCTCACGGGCAGGTGACAACTGACTTATCTCCATGTTTCTGGTACTTTTCCTCTTGGGCCTTGGTGTTTCGCACACCAATTTAGCAATAGAACTTCACATCTTGGCCCCGGTTTTTCTTTTTTGTTTGTTTTTTACTTATTTTATGCTTAATTAGATACAGTTTTATTAACTCAGTTATTTGAAAAATAATTACTCTTAACTTTAATCTAAATTAAATTATAGAATATATTATGTCTATATCAGTGGCAAAACTAACCAAAGCAGCCAATGTTCTGAAATCTGTGGAAGTTAGAGGCCCTGACTACGGAGCTTTATTCTTTTGGAACCTTCCAGCAACTGGCACCCGTGGGCTTCCTACGAGGGGTTCGAGGCTCAAAATCTCCTCTGGAGAGGCAGAGTCTGGCTTGGAACAGTTGACCTGCAGCTCCTGCTTTTCAGCCTCAGAATTCCCTGCCGCTTTAGGAAGTGAAGCAGCTGGCGTTGGCTTAGGCTCAGTGGAGTTTGGGAGAAGAAGGAAGGGTTCTCCCACTTCCCACACAAATCATGAACTCCTGAACACACACCCTCACTGCTGTGAGCTGATCTGTGGGTAGGAGCTGTCATTAGGGACACACAACTATAAACTGCTCGTCCGCCGGGCCCCATAATAAATCCATTTCACAAAGTGAGCAATTTCAGGAGAGTTTAATAAAGGGCATTTCCCCCAAACCTGGGCAATACTTCAGAAAACAACAAAACAAAAATCAGTGCAACATTCTGGGAAGACTTTACCATCTTCAGGCCTGAAGGGAGTGGTTGAGGGTGGAAGGAATTATCAGAGCCCAGACAGAGCTATGTAAAGAAGATCATGCAGGAGTGTTGTGGTTTGCATCGAAGGAATTCAATTACCTTGGGCAACTTGGCAGGGAAGAAATTTGAGAAAAACTACCGAGCTCAGTTTTTCTGTGTTCTTCATAGCTCTTCCTATGTCTGTGTGGGCTGAATCCAATCAATCTTTATGAGGCAGATTATGAGCAAAAAAAAGTAGCATATAGATGGCATCAGGGGGTGCACATTCCCACCCCTTCTGTTTTTCATCAGTTCTTGTCATGGTGAAAACTGCATCCTCAGCATGAGGGGTAGACTGAGTCCCATTTACTGGTGAGCCATTGTGGAATTATATCAATTTTGCAATATTCTCCCCTGAAACCTAAAATATTAGTAAAATCAGTGATGTTCAAATAAAGTAACAGAAAAAGGGAGAGGAATGAAGAAACAACTTATATAAAACAATTACTCTTCTTGCTTCTGTATTTAGCTAAACTACGTTTTATGTTGTTTATTACTTCCTTTTCTCACCACTTTTGTTCTTGCTGCCTGCATCTCAGATGGTTAGGGTGCTTCTCTTGGTGGGTGGGGTACCTAAGCCTTCTTTTCAGTAGGAAATTAGTTTTTATTTTGTTTGTTTGGTTTTTTTTTTTTTTTTTTGAGTGGGTACCAGGGAATGAACCCAAGGGTACTTAATTACTGAGCCTTATCTTCAGCCCTTTTGATTTCATATATTGAGATAGGGTCTTATTAAGTTGCTTATGGCCTCATTAATTACAAGGCTGGTTTTGAACATGTGATCCTCCTACTTGATCACAGCTGCTGGAAGTACAGGCATGTGCCACCAGGCAGGTCAGGAAATAAGTTTTTGGTGTCCTATCTTTATTGGGGTACCACGGTTTCAACTGTGTTTCTAGTGGAAGCTAAACTTTCCTGTATATTCGTACTGATAATTTCACAGAGATGTTTTCTGAGTGAAGGGTGCATGAAGTATGGATAGGATATTCTTCGACACAGATGGCTTTCTTTATTGCTAAGGTGTGTTTTCTGGTGGGATACAATGACCCCACAGGACAGTTGATAAGATGAGAGATAAAACTTCCCTAAAAAACAAAATGTTTCTACCCCTCCATGATGAGAGGGGTTCAATTTAAGAAATCCACCACCATATGGCCAGCTAATCACCTGGTGAAAGGCACCGTATAGAAGCCCAACACTGACTGCTACCATTGGTGAAGTGGGCACTCAGTACTCACCAGTAACAGCCAGATTGGCCATCGTGAGTGAAGGCTGTTCTTTTTGCTCTATTTGTGGGGTCCATCTCTGCTATTCTGGCCACTTTGGATAAGGACACTGAGTGATAATGTGGTGTTGTAGAAAGGGGCTGAAATCACAGTAGGGACCATGCTACTGGTGGGCACGCACATGGGCTACAGGAGTCTCAGGAAATGTGCTCACTGCAGATGGCCTCTCAAATCCCATTTTCTGACCTTCTCACCACAATTGTGTAACCTCATTTTATTTTTTAAGAAGGAGGGACAGTAAGAGAGAAAGACAGAAGCAATTTTTATTAAGTTTTTCATGTGACCGTCGTTGCCCAACACTTTGTTGTGTATGTGGTGCTGGGGTTTGAACCTGTGTACTGGTGCATGCTGGGCAAGCGCCGTAACCGCTGAGCCACAGCTCCAGCCCCAACTTCATTCTTTTTAATGCCTCTAACTAGCTAAACAACCTCAGAATGACTTGGCAAAAGGGAAGATGAAGAAATAAATATCCCAACTCCCAGGGCAGAGTAAGATGGATAAGGGAGAAAGATCTACCCACAAAGGTTTACGCTGTCTCTCTGAGATTTAGTTCTGACATAAAGTATCAGATTTATACTGTCTATCCTTTGTGACAAAGAAATGCACACACACATTGTACCTTGTGCACTTTTATTAACATGAACAATATAAAAGTGATGGAAGCCAACAGAGCAAATATACATTACCTCATTCTGCAGTTTCCAAAAAGACCACTATCCCAGGGTCCCAGATGGGTATAAAATTTCAGGACAGAAGAACACCCTTTAGATTTAGAAGTCCTGGTTTGGAATTCTGGATTTTTCGTGAAACAACAATGACTTGGAGCTATTAACCTCAGCGTTATTTACCTCCTTGGCCAAAAGGTTCTTCATAATTTAAGTTGCTGAGGCTGACTCTAAATTTGCAATCCTCCTGCCCTTAGCCTCCTGAGCTGCTGGGATTGCAAGTTTGCGCCACTAAGCCAGGGCATCTTCTCATTTTAAACAAGCAAGATGATGGTGAAGAT